>CM061920.1:388531820-388623512 GCA_031002005.1 Vandiemenella viatica | reverse complement strand
CGTGCATACTCTCTATTCTTTTAGCTTCTCAATTGGTGATTTTAGTGATCCATAGTACATTCATCACAAGAAGAACGTAACAGTTCATGATAATCACTTATATCTGAGGCTGGACTCGAACCGTCTAAGGAACTACCTGAACACTACCCACCATCCTTCCGAGTCCGCAGTGCCAGCGGCTGAGACCTACCAAGACTGCAGCAGAGGGCGCAAGAAATCTTATACACCTATTGACCAGCATTACGTTTCCTTGTTCCCAGTTGCATGTGTATTCCGAAGTCTCATAATCAACAGTTACAAAATATGAATACAATAGGCTATTTGACATTCAAAATATATTACAAATTGTAGTCATTCGCGTAGATTAATGCTTAAGAAAGCTATTTTTGTTAAATTTGAAAAGAAAGGTTGATTGTTTTTATTTAAAAAAGCGAAATAAAAATCAAATTTTTCTTGCCTCTTGTCATGTGACAGAAAACGCTCTTGGATTGGAGATCGCTTTAGTGACGTCACCTGCCTATAGACGCTGCGACTGCATATGGAGTGTTTCCCGCTATCCAAGTTTTTAACTCTTTGTTACTGGTTATCTCTTGTTACTAGTGAGATTTTGTGTTGAATATAAATGAAGAACAATTTGTAGAAGCCTACAGCGGAAAAATACAGAAAATTATTTGTCGGAATAGCTATAGAAACAACCACTGACTTTTATTCTACCGAGCTTGAGAATATAATAAGTTCAATTCGAGAATCATTTATATTTAAACTGGAAGTTAGTGATTAACAAAAATTCTTCACAAGAATGACTAAAATTTTAAATTAAGTTAGTTGTTTTAGTAGATATTTACGATAAAAATGCGTGTAGTGTAAGGTAAGCACTGGATGTTGTGGGCAATTTTTCTTAACTACAAATTAAAAATTATAGATAAATTATAATTTCTTAAACTTAGTTTATTGTTTATTTATTTACCAACCGCGTTCACTTCATCGCACGTATAGAATGTGATGTTTAAGTGTTCACTATTAACGAGAAGATAAGTAACGATGCCATGGTGCCCAGGTAGCTACATGGTTAAAGAGTGCTATAGGAATTTGAAGATCCTATATTCGAACCTTGATTAGGATAATATTTTTTTCGTGTGTACATTTTTTTTGTTTCTGTTTGCCGTTTATTGCTTTACAGAATCATATGTTTATTAAAAGGATTCATAAAACGTCATGCAAACGTTTGAAATATAAATTGCTGTCATACAAGAAAACTTTTATAAAAAGATAACCTCCTGCTTTTAATTTTGAAACATACCAGAGTTACATCATCATTGCTACAAACCTAAGTACTTGGCGGTGAATAATAGGATTTATTTTAACAATACCATTGCATGTTAATCTCGCAACAATTCCGGAACGCTTTGAAACTTTTTGTTGGAATTTTTACGTGACAATACAACTGTATGTTGCCTTTCTGACATAAATGCATCTATTTAAGCGGTATTTACTTTTAATGCGCAAGTAATTGCCATTTTTTTACAACTATTTATCGGTGTGCAAGTAACGTCCAGTTTCAGTTTTGAAGTCTTTTTGGTTATGTCTCAAATGTTTATAATACTCTTGCTATCCAAAAATTTGTGAAACATTCGGGAAAAAAATTAATGTTTTGGTGGATTTTAGAAAAAGAATATGCGGCGCTAGCAACAGCAACTAATATATAAAGAAAACGCGCACAAGTAACAAAACATATTCCAAAGCAAAGATCGAACCTAAGAACCCTAACTTTACTGATACTCGCCTTAAAACAGCGTATTACATTATGTCAAAGAAATTATGGTGCAAATTATATTTACACTAAATGATATGCGACTTAGTAGCAATGTCGTCTGTGTTTCTATGATCAAGTTGCAGCAACCTTTTTTTCCTATTTCAGCTAATGCGGGAACACTTATGTTTATTTGGAGAGTTTTTATTGTTGTGGTTGAACACTCTATTTATAAACCATATTTCCAACAATTTATACACAAATTCAGAGAAACAAACCAAACGTTACTTACATAGAGTGAGCGCCTCCTGGCACGTGAAGTCACGAGTGTCGTTGGCCCGCGCCTGGCAGCAAAGGAGCGTTTTGGCTGGCTTTCAAATACTCTAAATACTATTAACGTTAAATTTTACGTAAAATAAGCACTTTTGTCAAAAAATAAATAACTCGGTAAATAATATATACCAATAAACTATTTAAAACCATTTTCAAATAATAGTCAAACAGCCAATTGTTCACGAATAATGCTTTGCATTAGTAATAACTTGTAAAATTTTCGCAGTCGGAAGTACTTACTGTAGTATTAACATCAATATGGAATACGTGTCCGTTAACAAACGCAGCAGATCGTTAATTACTAAATGTTTTAAATGCACGTCCTTGGATATTTATCAGTAGCTTTTTTGGTAAGAACATTCAACGAACGTTTCTCGCGGCGTTTGAGTTTTAACAGCAGCACCCACAGACAGTGGCGGCCCTAGGGCGGTGCGAGCGGTGCGACCGCACTGGGCGCCGTTATATGGGGGGCGCCGAAAATGCAGCGAGAGATCGTCTGCGCAAAAATGAAAAATGAATTCTACAATAATTAATATATTATTTTAACACACACATCTAGAAGATTTTATAAAAGTAAGAGTTTCAGCTTAATGCATAGTCGTATGGTATCATAGAATAGAGTCAATTAGAGTTGCTACTCGAGTCAGTTCGAGTTATTCAAATCATGAAAATCACAACTCGTTCCAAAGTTAGCACCCTCCCGTGCCGCGTTGCGCCTCTCCCGCACCTGTTTCATGCCTTCTCGGTGTAGTCTGGGAAGTTCATGCATGGGGCGAGATTCAACCTATTTCTCTCTTTCTACCATATTAAACCTTCGGTGATCACAATTAACGTTGGTATCATAAATATTTACAAAGCTTATCTGTCTTTTACAGACAGGACATGTCGCTAAAAAAAAAAAAAAAAAAAACTGTATGGCGCACAATACAAAATCAAGACGAAATTGAGAAGGCTTCAAAATTGCTGGATTTTTTTTTAAGTCGCCTGATCGTCGTCACCAAAACTAGTTCAACACGAGACGGAAGAAAATTTTTAATGGAAGTTATTCAAATGAGGCTTATGATGAAGAGCAGTATGTGCGAGAAGATATATCTATGGCTAGAACATCGTCTGCTGTTCAAAAGATTACAAATGGGTATACAAGACATGCCACCACAGTCGCCTTTTCAAAGTACAAATTATGATGATATTTCAAAATTGTCGCTCATTGACTCTGCTGACAGAGATGAAATAATTATTGAAGCAACGAAAAAATCCAATAAAAAAAATCATGGACGTCGTTTTCCAAATACGTATTTTCAAAAACACCAAATGAAGAAACTTATAAAAGTAGATAGTTCCTTTATTCTAAATCTGCGGATAAAGTATATTGTTCATATGTTGTTTATTCAACAGAAGGTCTCATTTTTATTTGGGAAAGAAGGATTGGATGAATGGATTTACTTATCAGAGCGTCTCAAAACTCACGAAACTTCATCAGATCACAATCACACAATGCTCAGTTGGATAGAAGCGTTAATTCCATTAAATAACTAGACAAGCATTTGTATATACAGACTGAAGACGAAAAATCACAGTGGGTTGCAATCCTCTAATGAATGATATCTTGTTCAGAGGAAGCTTTGGATCTGAAATAGTAAATAATTCTAATGATGGTAACTTCCTGGGTATATTGCAACTGCTAGGAAAATATTACCCTGTGGTGATGGAACATCTCCGCCGTATTGCTAATAACGAGAATAATCTTATTAAATTGGCAAAAGTATTCAAAACGAATGAAGTTCGTAATAAAATTTTGACTATGGTTAGGTCATCTAAATATTTTTCCATCATACTGAATTGAACTCTTGATGTAAGTCACGTCGAACATTATCTTTGACTTTGATTTTTGCTGACACTAATGAAGACGAAGTATTACGCTGTGCTGTGCCAATCCGGAAAGTGACTCTTTGGGACCCTGCCCTGTTTAGCATTGATACTTAACAAAAGTTCGATTTGGATATGAACGATTGTCGAGGCCAAAGATATGACAGTCGATCCAATTTGGTAGGAGGAACAAATGTGGCAAAAGCAAAATTCTGAACCAGTATCTTCAAGCATATTTTAATTAAAGTAACTGTCATTAAATTTGGTAATAGCTAGTGCCGCCAAAATATCAGTTAAATCGGTTTCCTTGTCCGGATTTCTTTGAAGAATATTTGTGTTATTCTCTCGATCAAAAAAGCGATGGGAAGTGGTATTCAAGCACTCAGGACTACCGCCAAAAAATTTGCGAAACTCGTTTCAAGAATAGAGTTTCTAGCATCCCTACAGTTCGTTATCACTACTCTTCAGTTCGTGACGCCATTCTGAAACGAATTATTCAGTTGCAGCAACGGATACCTTGTCACTTAGCCAGATCATGGATCAATTTGAGTTAATAATTACATTGGTGACTTGGTATAATACATTGTTTCAAAGGCTATGCAGACGAAAGTGGATTTATGAAAATCTTCACATTTGTTGAAAAACAGCTCGGGGGTGGAAGAGGATATTCTCTACCGCCCCGAAACTGTTACTGACCTGTTGAAATTTGTTTTGACAGCTTCGTTATAATGTCCTCTTCACGTTTTCCATCCTCCTTTCTCCGAAAAGTCGCCACGAATTAAATTAAAAATGCCGAAATGTGAGAGTGAAGCGCAGCTATTAGATGCCTCAGGCGCTCAAAAACAATGACAAAATTTTGAAATGATGGTTAAAACTTTGTTGTAATATTTATTGCCGTTTTAGCTACATTTCGTTGTTAAAAGCCGCACGAAATTAACAGATAGAAAATTTTTATCCGAGATGCAGTACAACAAGGCTCGCCATCTTAGAATCGATACAAGCGATGAGAGATAATCGATTGCTTCCGTTGTAAACAAATGCGTCGTTCCTGATATAGATGCCGCAGAACGAATTTCCCGTAAACTTTTTACTCTTGGTCCAGTCCGAATTTCAACCTAACCACGATCACTATAACAGAACTAACCTGTTTAGGTTGATATGATCCCTGTACCAATAACTCTTTGTGCCATTTTTGCATTGTTGCTACCATTTCGCGGTTGTGTATCGTCTCACATTTCGGCATTTTTAATTTAATTCGCGGCTACTTTTCCGAGAAAGGAGAGTTCAAAGCAGCTAAAACAAATTTCAACAGGTCAGTACCAGTTTCGGGGCGGTGGATAATATCCCCTTCCACCCCAGCTCGGAATTTGAGCTCTGATAACTGGCAGCTGGAGAAGTTGATTCTCAGACTGGAAAATTTCCTATTATTAACCCAGTCAGAGCCGAAGAAAGTAAAGATTTTTTGAGTATTAGCCATAAATGAAATAGCAACAGATCCAGAAGAATTGTTTACAATGAACATGTTTTTGCATATCATCGATAGAATAGAGAATGTGTTGGTCACTCTATTAGCACAACTTTCCAAGGGCATAGCAGCATTAGCTTCAGAGTGGGGCAAAAACAATGAAAAATACTTGTTGAAAATGGTTTTACCTGGGGGGGGGGGGAATAAATGCATTTAACTGTTTATAATTAGTTCGCGAGGGTTCTGGGAAAATTTTGGTAAAGTTTATTTTTCGGTATTAAGAGTGGGAATTTTTATTTTCATATATTTTCTATTTTTAAATATTTTAAAAATTATTAAAAACTGCGAATTTGACGTGTAAGTGAAGTGAGCATTGTGTTCGCCACAGTAGCTCAAATAAACCTTTTCAAACATATAGTATTCCTTTTTACTGTTGTTTCTCATTCATACCGCTGCTATCCTATACTAATCTTTCCGAGGTTTGAGATATTATCATATATAAAGAGTATCTTTTGCCGCGGCTTTGCTCATTCATAAAGAATTCATATACATATTCGTATCCGAATCACACGGGAACTGCTATTTGGTATAAAAGTAGATGGCCAATACATTATTCCAAATTTATCCTAAGCAGTTAAGTAGTTTCGACGTGAAATATAAAAATATCCGAACTAACAAACTTTTACATTTATGACATTAGTAGGATATAAAACTGTATGTTATCTTCAATCTATCTATATGGACAACTTAATCACTAATAAGAGATTGTAGTATATTGAGAGATTTTAGCTATAATATGTTCTAACTTTCGCTCGGGATAATGTTTCTCAAGCTGCAGCTATGTAATGTAATTCCACCCAACGAAGCAGAGCTCAAGGCTGGGCAAAGTCACTTCCCGTGGGAAGCAGTCCCCATACCAGGGTAACCCCGAAAGCCCTTAGCCAGGGATTTTAGACGAATAGGACTAGGTCACATGACTTCTCCCCACCACGTTTCTACTCTGGAGAGCGCAGTCGGGAGCAGCCTCCGGAGCAGTCTATTCGCCGATTTCAAAGGATGGACCACGTCGCCATACGGCATGCAGATTTTATTAGGTAATGTCTAATGCAAGTTATACCCTCTGGCTGGCTGAGAAAGAATATCCGAGTGACAGGATTTTATGTGCCTATTTTTATTGAAGTATTAAAGTCACTCCATTCTTTCAACTACATGTTTTCATTTGTATCGCTGATTCCCGCTCATTACTAACTTTAAGTGTGGGCAGAACGTAGTCACTCTGATCTTATGGCCACATATCTTCGGAAAGCTAATCGAAGAGTGGTTGATCAGAGACGAATCCAAACTTTGGCCGTGGTGACTTGCCGCTCAGTTACTACAAGATTGCTCATTTGGGGCGCCACAATGAGATCTCGCACCACATGAAAAACTTGCTAGGGCCGCCTCTGCCCAAAAGCCATATTAGATTTTTTTTTGTCTGCTTATAAAACCACAAAGGTGACAACACTATATGAAATTGTTCCTATATCTACTGTACCCTCATCGTATTTTGTTTTGAAAGGAGTGTTCATTGCATTTTATGCAGCTTTCTATATTTATAGTAGGTGAACAAAGTTTTTGACGCTAAAATAGTCTACTCAGATTGCGTTGACGACATCTCATATCACCGACAACAGTAATTTATTTATAAGTTTTCCGTATGTTTCTAAAATAAGTTTAAATGTAATAGTACAGTAACAACATATCTTAAAATCACTCTGCAAAATTAACTAACTTCTAAAATCTGCACTTTTTTTGTCAACGCACACATTTAAATTTATATATACATCGCAAATATTGATTGTATCATCTATATCTATTTATTTCAAGTAATTTCAACTCCACTTCTTCCTTTCTTTTTTGGCCCTAGTGTTTGTTCAAAATTCACTTTGTTTGAAAACGGTGGCTTTTTATGTTGTGTATGGACACGTAATTTCTTTTAAATGCATAAAAAAAACTAAAATGAAGTGCATTCAATGTAAGCAAAACTCTTTTATTAACGAAATATAATCCATATTTTCGTTTGTATAAATAATATGTTAAAATATATCACGTTTTTTTTTGTGAGGTGGGTGAGTCTCAATTCTGGATATTCACGTGACTGTACCTCCTACAGGGTATAGGACTGTGTAAGCAGATGTGTAGGAAGGATTGAATAAGTATTGGGAGAAAATATAGCGAATAGAGATTCATATCTTTCGAATACATAAGATTATGGTAGTACAAGTGACCTACAGTTTAAGGCGGAATCCGAACCAAGCAGGCATTCTGGCATACTTCACATTACACAGTAAGCTGTGCCAGAGGTGATGGTAGGGTTAAGGGTCTACGAAAATCCTCCCCGAGATAGAATTTCGAACTGGGGATTTTCGTTCACCAGTCAGAGACATTAACCACATAGCCACTAGACCGTTAGATATATACTGTTAACATTAGCCTGTCGGTGATGTGAATTCATAAGATTTAACCTCTTCAAATATAGCCCAATGCATCTAAAGAAGTTTTCACTTCAAAAACTAAAAGTTTAACTTAGTCCACAGCCCAACGGTTCGTCGATCTTCTCGAAGGAGATGTACCAAGTTATTGTGTCAGAGGCTAGAAGGCTAATTCCTTTCTTCAGAGGCTTGCTTGGAATCAAGTCCACGGAACGTCCCGGCGTAGCTCGTTTAGTCAAAAATAACTCCCAAAAATGCCTACTCATCGCGGATTTGAACCCGCACCCAGAGAGAGAGAGAGAGAGAGAGAGAGAGAGAGAGAGAGAGAGAGAGAGAGATCTTTCGGAAGTAAGCGACATAACCGCTTAGCTACCAGAACACCTTATTTGAAGTATACGTGTGCTTAAACTACCATCAAAATCGGATAAAAACTGAGGGTTTGAATGAACAAACGTGACAGAAATTAAGAGGAGAAGGGAAAGGAGGAGAGGGTTTAGGTTTCTGTAAATCAAACGTAAACAGTGTTTTCTAATTGTTTTAAAGTATATGTATGCAAATTTCCATAAAATAGGATTAAAACTGTGTGTTTGTATAAAGATTTTGCGAAAAGCGTCCAACGCACATACCATGCGCACAACAGGTGGCGTGATAGTGACGCGCCCAAATGTGGCATCATGGTAACGGTGACGTCTCGAATTCACAGATTTACCCTCGACCAAACATCGAGTCACGTGCCTATAGAAATTTCCACTTGAAAAAAATAATCAATGCGCCCAATCCTAGTAGACGCCGATAATGCAGTTTATTAATATCTCAGTGACATGAGCAGTTGCTATCTAGAGCAGCATGGCTCTGAAGTGTCTGATACGTTTGTTATGCATAGTAGTTATCTTTGCCCTTTAAGTATCAAATTCCGAAAAATTTCTTTCTTAATTTAGGGAGCGTGCATAAACCACGTAGCTCCTATTTGGCCTCCTGTGAACCCCCCTCTCCCCCTCCCCCCACGTAGCTTTATTCCCTTTTGATTCCAGAGGACATTTTGTACTGTTCATCTTGTCAGACTATTGTAAATTGCATACGGAGATAATTAACTGAGGGAAATAAATACTCACTTGCTGTTGTGAGTTATGTTCCTCATTTTAACTGTGATAAATGTTATGAAACGAAAGCTACGTGGTCTGACGCGGAACCCCCCCTCCCTTTCCCCCCACGTAGCTCAGCGTAGCCTTTCAGCCAACCCCTCCCCCCTCTCCCCCCCCCTTGACCGAGCCACGTAGCTCGTGCACGGTCCCTTTTGATGTTACCTAACTTGAGACCTTATAATATGTAAAATGATACCTCATTTATCGTTTTCGGTTAGCTATCAAAGAAAATAAATGGTTCTTGGTTTTTTTTTTAAGTTTCAGTAATAATACACAGGGGCGTAGCTACTATGGGGCTAGGTGGTGCAGTGCACCGGGACCCCTACGCTCAGGGGCCCCAAGCATACCTCTGGGGCCCCCAAGCGCAGTTCAGAGGCCCACGAGCCTTATTGGCAAACTGGCGATCTTTTTTTAGCTCTACAGTCGTCTAAGAGGGCCCCGGAGACACAGGAAGCCCCTCACTAAGGGCCCTCTCACTGCACAGGGGGCCCCCAACCACTGCTCAGGGGGCCCCTAAGCACAACTCAAGAGACCCATCCTCAGCTCAGGGGGCCCTTACCAGCAACACAAAGCAAAAAAAAGGTCGCCCATCTGGCCTGAGGGCCAAAAATAAATTTTTTGCACCTGGGCCCTTGTTGACCTAGCTACGCCACTGATAATACATATGATCATGAATAAAGGAATATTCCTTCCTCCATGCATATGATACTTTGCCAGCGACCTGCCCAAAGTTTCGTTACTCGTCTCCGTTACCTCTCCGGTTTGAAATCTTTATTTATTTTTAAATAGCCTATGGCTATTATTTTTATTCTATATTATCTGTATGTGACACTTTTTCATATTTTGTTAACATAGATAGGATCGATGATTTACCAATAATTTAAGGATCTGATGCTTAAATTTGTAAAGTTACCTGCTCTCTGAGACTGCAGACTGAAATTTATTTTGATGTTGGCATTCCTGATTTGGCGGCACAATTTTAAAGTTGTCTGCTGTGGAGTGTTGTGAGTTGTACAACGCTTAGACTGGAGTCAGGGTTAATATTGGATTAAGGATGTGATTTGATCATTTTAGTAACTAAACACTTAGATAACCATGTGCTGCTTGTATCAGCTGTTACCGAAAGACAGCGACTTTAACGTTAATGACAAGTATTGAGACTTGCGCCTGAGAGACATTAGTTTCTTATTCCTCCTGATGTTATAAGAAGGTGAGAGGATGATTGTCATATAAGTAGTATCTGACCTTATGTGACTTCTTCAAACTTTATCATTAGAAATTATCTGTCTTGTTTGTAAATCTGCAGAAACTCATATGTCTTGTGTTTGCATTTGCCTATAACTATTGTACCATGGCGTTAATTTGGTTGAAAATGTTGGATTACTGGAGATCAGGGAACAGCTAGAACAAACAACAAGACGTCTTGTGATAAGCAATAGGAAGAAAGAAGTCGTACTCGCAACCTGTTTGCCACTTTTTCTTTGTTGCCAACAACCTTACATCCTGTATTGGGCGCATACTGCGTTAATCATGATACAATACAATAATTTTCCACGATCCCAATATAAGAGAATGGCTCTGTGTGAAGTTGTCAATTTACAGATAAACAATTCCATTTCAAAGTAATAGATACACCAGAAGATGTACAGTCATAGTATACATGGTACATTAAACAATTGCATAACAAAATAATACATACATCAGATGATGTACAGTCATAGCATACATTGTACATTTTGTATATTAATTATGCCAACTACATTTAAACAAACTGCTGGCAGTTTATTTTGTAGATACATTGGAAATAAATTCTTCGTCAGAGTAGGAGGAGTTTTCAATTGAAAATTCGGGTAATATCAAGATGGGGATACCGCTGTGGCCTCGCGTAGTAAACACACAGATCACGTGGTATATATGACATCACTATGACCTATTCAGTCTGCACGTACCAACACAGTAACAGCAATAGATATGATCCGTAAATTGGATATCTGCGATATCGTGCGTTATGGTTACGTTTCACTTTGGTCCAGGCTGCATTACGACCAAAACGCATATTTATAAAATATGATTTCGTCAATCATCATTTGAGTTTATGTTGTAATGCAGCCTGGACCAAACTTCACGATGATGTCATATATACCACGTAATCTGTGTGTTTACTACGCGAGGCCGCAGCGGTATCCCCATCTTGATATTACCCGAAAATTCTTCCAATTTTTTCCTGAATTTATTTGTATCATCTGCTAGACATTTTATATGTGTTGAGAGCTTATTGAAGATTTGTATCCCTGAATATCAGACCCCTTTTTGAACAAATGAAATGTAATCCTTGTGAAGATCATTTTTACTAACTGTGTATTTTACAATTTTTTTTAAAAGAAAGTATTATTTATGACTACAAATGACATTAATGTGTGTATATACTTAGCCACCAATGTTAAAATCCCTAACTTCTTGAGCAGCTCTTCCGGGATTACTGGAGATTGCGATTCCGCCAATTGTTGTCATCATTATCCTCGAGTGTTCAAACGCAAGACTCCATCAGAAATTCTTTCCAAAATACATTTAACGGTTTCATGCTGGTCCAGGCTGTATTACAACCTAATTTCTGCTTGAAAATAATGGTACAAGCTGTATTATAACGGAATTACTGCTTTATAATATGTCTTGCGACTGACTACAGCAGTATTCCAACGATATTACTGAATTTTGTTGTAGTGGCATCGCGATCCCCAGTAGACCCACTCTTCCAACCCCACACATAATTCTTATTACTCACTTTTGGGCTCAGAACACTTTGTCTCTATAAGTAGAATTGCCCCAGAATATTATTCCATATGACATTAAGGAGTGAAAATAAGCAAAATAAAGTAACTGCCTCATACGGAGATCACCTATAGCTGAAATTGTATGAATTGCAAATGTGGCTGCACCCATTAGCTTTATTAAGTCAGAAACATGTACATTCCAATTTAAATTATGGTCAATGTGCAAACCTTGAAATTTCAAATACTCAACCTCATTGAATGGACTGACATGCAAATTTTATGTCTATATCTGGTGTTAATCTGTGTGATGTACTGAACTGCAAATATTGAGTTTTATCAAAGTTTAAAGACAAGCCATTAGCTGTAAAGCATTTATTAATAAGTTCAAAAACATAGTTTGAAATATATTCTGTATATAAATCTGGAGTATTTTTAATTCCTATGTTTGTGTCATCTGCAAATTGGATAAATTTTGAGTTTTTAGTTGGAACACATGGTATATCATTTGTATATATTAAAAACGATAGTGGCCCCAATATAGAACCCTGAGGTACTCCACATCTGATTAATTCCCACTCAGAAAACTGTGGACCATTTAAAGCTGCCTTAAAATTTTCCAATGACACTTTATTTTCTATTCAGTTTGTAAGAACTAAGCCATTTATTAACAATGCCATCTATACCATAATGCATTAATTTCTATATCAGAATTTTATGATCTATACAGTCAAATGCCTTAGATATGTCACAAAAATTTCCCACAGGAATTAATTTTTCATTTATTCCTTGTAAAATATTGTCGATGAATTCAAATATATCTTGTTCTGTTGAATGATCCTTTTGAAAACCAAATTGTGAATTAATTAGATCATTATTATTTTTAAGGCGTTCATAAACTCTATTATTCATTGCTTTCTCAAAAATTTTGGAGAAGGCTGTTAGTAATGAAATAGGATGGTAATTCGATATGGCTGACTCATCTACCTTTTTATAGAGTGGCTTAACTACAGCCTTTTGGGAAAAGTACCCTCAAGTAAAGATATATTAAACAGATAACTTAGTATATAACTTAATTCTATGGAGCACAGTTTAATTAATCTGCTTGAAATCCCATCCATAACCACTTGAGTATTTGCTCTTACGGGACCTGAAAATTTTTCTTATTTCTTCTGGAGTAGCTAATTTTACAGACCTAGTGTTAAATTTATCTTGGATGCCTGTTTTGACAAAATCCATACTGTGTATCACTGAGCTATTGGCAGTCAATTTATCAGCAACAGATAAAAAATGTTTATTAAATATATCAGCAATTGAAAAATTAGATTCTATTGAATTTCCTTTGATAAAAATGTCATTACTAGTATGATTATTTATTCGTATTTCCTTTTTTACAGTGTCCCAGATTGTCATCAGAATCATGAATTTTATGTTTGTAGTACATACTTTCAGATTCTTTAATAACCTTTTTCAGTATTTTGCAGTACTGTTTGTAATGTGTTTTAAGATTAGCATTCTGGCTATTCCTAGAGGCAACATATAACTTCCTTTTACATGATGGGTATCTATACTACGCAGTTTAGAAGATGATACTGCTAGAACTACGACAAAAACATATTTGTAATGTTACAGCGCAACCCTTTTATTGACTTTATGCCTCATCAAAGTTATTAGAGGTGGGGAAGAAACTCAGCCAAGGCCTTATTAAAGAGATCATCTCAGCTTTCGTTGGGAGTGATTTGGGGAAATGATGGAAAACCAGAAAATCTGGATGGTCGGATAGGGATTCGAATCCATATCCCGTCTTGCTCAGTATGTGGCAACCAGTGTTATGGATAAAAAGAAACTACCCTACTACAAGAAGACTTTTTGTACAAGGATTATGCTGATATGCCATGAGTTTAATTATCTTATCCTTTCATGTGATCTAACTTCATATAATTCAAAGATATAATGTGTGTGAGAGAATGTTTTGCCCTAACATTTTCTTTTGTGCTACGCACCTGCAACAGACTACATTTTTAAGTCTGTGATGGCACATAAATTTATATTTTTAATCCTTGTGCATGTATTGATAATGTGATACAATTACAAGTGATGATAATAACAATATATTGTTTTTCACACATATGGGATTATGAATATCTTCTTTTTTCAATGATAGTTTTAATTTGTTCTCGTGTAGATCCACAGAGCATTGTGGATGAGGGTTTAGGGATGATGTAGGTGCAAATCTCCTTTTGGCCATCCAGATTTAGATTTTCTGTGCTTTTCCCAAATCTGCAGGCCAATGCGGGATGGTTCTTTCTAATGGCCATGGCCGAATTCTTTCCCATGCTTTGCCCCTTGTCCTTCATTTAATGACCTTATGGACGATAGAAGCATAAAGCCAGAAAAGGTCAGATAGGTAGATCCAGTTATGTTGAAATCCAGAAGTTTATCAAGAAGAGGGAGATGGTAGTTTTGCTTCCATTATAGCACCATTGTTGATTCAAAATGTGTGACAAGTTTTTGGTTTGTCCATCCAACAGAATTAAATCTAGCAAAGAAGATAAAGAAACTTAAATTTTTGAGGACTCTCTATATCTTATTCTTTTTTAAGCCAGACTTTAGGCCATAGTGTGTACAGACTGAAGATCAGATGTAAATCAGTCATAAATCCCGTACAATCCATATAATTGTAAGGTCTCGGCTGATTTCATGTTGAAAGTATTCTAATGTAGCATGTGGTAAATTCGTATTGTTGTGAATTAGCTTTCTGGATAGTAGCATTTAATTTCCTTGTGATGGAACATATGCCAAAACTGCAGTTTTTCTACTGGCACACTTCCGATTTTTATGAACTGTTATTTAAAATTCTTTCAGTACACTTTACATATGTAACTACTCTCACCTTTAGGGATTTTTTCCAGTGTTTTAAATAAATTGTGGGAGGGATTTGATGGCTCAGTGGTTAATGCATCTGACTGGAGATTGAAAGGTCCCTCAAATCCCTCTCTTGGTGAGGAGTTTGAAAGGCCCTAAACCCGACCTGCTCCTCTGGCTGCAAAAAGTGAAATATGTCAGATTGTTTTGTGGTTGAGATTTCATGTTAAACTGTCAAGCACCTTTACCTGGTAGGATTACAGGGTTAGGTTAATTAGCTTTGACAGATGCGCATGCATGGCAAATCAAAATTCTGTCAAACTGACAACTTAACTACCCTTCACTTTCTGCTTGCCAGTAATGCCATAACCACA
The DNA here is from genome assembly GCA_031002005.1 of Vandiemenella viatica. Lineage (NCBI taxonomy): Eukaryota > Metazoa > Arthropoda > Insecta > Orthoptera > Morabidae > Vandiemenella > Vandiemenella viatica. The sequence continues at coordinate 388,608,478 of CM061920.1, read as the reverse complement.
ATGATTATAATAAACTGTTAGATATTTTGCTTCATTATTTATTCTGGTCTCTGATTTCTTAACCTTCCTAACCCTTTAAAAAAATTCTTTCTTCATTATGCTCGAGAAGAAGTGTTAGTTTTGTTCATGATCATCTACCCTTCCTTGTAATATTCTTAACTAGCAGTTACCCGCGACTTCGTCCGTGTGGAAGAGTGTTGTAATATAATATTTTCTTGAGAGGTCTGGTTGCTCTGTGGTTAGGGCGTCCAACTGGAGATGGAAAAGTCCCCAGTTGAATCCCAGTCTCGGAGAGGATTTTCAAAGGTCCTTAGCTCGACCTTCACATCTGGCATAGGTTGTGTGACATGAATTACGCCACAATGCTCACTTGGTTCTGATTCCGTGTTGAACTGTGGGTCCTCTATGTCCGGTAGGATTACTGGGTTACGTTAAGAGGCTACGAAAGGGACTGATTGCGGAGACGTAAAGAAGCCTTGTCACCAGGTCAATACGACCATACAATTTATTTTAGAGCTTTTTTTTATTAGTAATAGTAGTAATAAATGTTGCAATAAAATAACAGAAATCTATTTATGTTCCACAACTACTTCATTGAATTTTTAAAACAGTAAAAATATTCTGTTTGTAAGGAGTATTTTCAGTTTAATATATCTGTATATACAATATTGAGGATTTGTCTCCTAGGTTTTGCCTATTTTCATAGCCCTTGTTTTCTTACATTTCTTTGAAAGATTTGAATTTCGTTTACCCAGCATCTCTTAAAATTACTTATTTCATCTCGCTAATAAAATTGAATATAGTTTTAATTAATGGAAGCTCAAAACGTCAAAATATTAGCAATACATTGATGGAATCGACTAAATATCAACAACAAAAAAATACTAACATCCAAACAGCAAATAAATACTTAAGTGGCCCAAGGACGTTCATTTCTGCTAGTAAAATTGCAATACTAAAAATTAATATTTTGATTTGCATTGGATATCTGAAAAAAATCTTTAAAAAAAGAGAACTTAAGTTGCTCTTTGAATATTGATTTTTTTTTTTTTTTTTTTTTTTTTTTTTTTTTTTTTAGGGTATATTGGTTCCATCAACAGAAATTTACATATTATAGTAGTAAGTATAATAGTAATTGATTCTTTTATCCATAATGATCAGTGGTATTGTGGTAATGGTTTCTCTATCTGTGGAAACAACTGAATTGCCTGTAGACCAGTTTACTATAGTTCATTCGTTTTGAACATTAATTCTGTGCTAAAATATAAATTTCAATGTTAAAGTATAGTAATAGATTGTTTCTTCATAATTGGTTCCTCACTCTACAAACAGAATTGAATGACAACTGGCGAATTACCACTCGTCCGCCACTCCATTATCAGAATAAAACATTGATAAATTGCAAAAATTTACTTCGGGCAACGCCGCATGGTTCTGCTAAATCGTCCAAGCTTACTATAGATCTTTTGATACAATATCGGTACAAAGCGATACATGATGTCACTAAAATGGCGCTCATGAAAGAAGCTTAAATAACTAATAATGTTTCAGTTCTCATTCTGGCCCAGGCTGCATTTTAAAATTACTGCTAGAAAATCAAAGCTTCTATCACTCGCATATTAATACATTCACTATATTGTATGTCAGTGAATAGCGAAATAAAATTGACTTATTATTAACACAGTAAATAAAATATTGAATACATCTAAAACTACATTCAGCCGCATGAACTATGTCGTCACCTTCATGACAGTTATTGAGGTAATGTAATTAAAAAATTTATACTAAAATGCTTTTAACTTACAGTGTGCAACGGAAAGTCCAGAATTCTCTACGGTCGTTAATATTGCTGGTCAAATTTACATCACGATAAAGTGACTTTTATTGCTCGTGATTTAGTAAGGTGTATAAAGAAATTAATTGTGATAGTAAATTATGATATACTAATTGGGAATTTTGATATAGAAAATTCTGTTACTACTCGAAATGTAGTTCCAGAGCATTTAATGTGCTGAGATGTGTTCGTATCGTTTGATTTTGTAGCGGCAGTATTAGCAAAAATAGTGGTTTGGTTGAAATGCTGCCTGGACCAGAATGTTTTTGTTACAGCAGAGGGCAGAAGGAATTTAGTTATTATTAGTAATAAGTAAGCAGCTTTCATATGCTCCGTGAAAATGAAGTGTATTGTGTTGTAAACGACTTCCAGTGTTACTTCATGAAACAATAATTTCATACATTAGCCCATTGAATACATTCGTTTTAAGTGTAGCATTCGATAGATATTTGCAGAATATTGAACAGTAAGTAAAAAGCAGTACTATTTGTACAAAAATTCTGAACGAAAATGAATTTTAAATTTCGGCAAAAGTAATTTGTAATGCAGAGACTGTATAGTAACAAAAAAGGACAGGAAATAAATTAAACCAAGATAGAATGGAATCCTTTACATTTTTATAAATACGACATTTGGGGACGACCATTTTGCACTTTAAGTGAACCGACTTTCGTGCTGGTATACTCGTAGCATATTAATTTTTTTTCAAGCTTTGATTTTTTATATTTATTATAACGCATATATTACGAATGAAATTATTGTGTAATATTTGATATGTCATACTATTTTATGTACACAAATGAAAACATCTCTTTGCGAACTTGATAACAGTACCTACCTTTCTTTTTTTATTAAATTTAAGGTTATGTTCAGATTTATATTTCCTGCTTCCAAACTATTATTTGTCACATGCGTCGGTTTTATGGCTTTTAAACTAAACACAAACTTGCATGTGTAAGAAGGTATTTGCTTTCTGAAAAGTAGTGTTTGCGATTTACGTAAAAAGCAAAGAGTAAACGTGGAACGGCTATCTACGAAGTAGGAAACTCTTTGTTGTTTCGGAATTGATATTAATGTTAATTTCTAAAAGAACCATGCGTTTTTGCGGGATAAAATCTATCCTATGTCACTTCGCACGCAATTAACTGACTTGATGCCAAATTTCATTTAAATATGTTGAGTTATTAAGGTGTGATTGGATCCAGAAGTACATCCAAACTTTTCCATTTTCTCAGTAATAGATATATAGATTGTTCTACTGATACATCCAGCTCTTATCTAATGTTCATCATATACACTACCAGCACAATCTTCACTTATTTCCTGTCTTCCATTGACTTCCAACAGAGAGCTTTAATCATATCAGTTACTTTTTTCCTATTCATAATCTCACTGCCTTCCTTTGTATATCCCTCCAACTACAATATTTGATACCCAAAATGTGGTTTCATACTGCTCCACCAGGATACTCCATGATATTAGAAATCTGTCAAAAAAAAAAAAAAAAAAAAAAAAAATGGAACTAACCTCTTGAACCACAAACCGAGCGTGGCGGTGTAACGGCTAGCATTCTGGCCTCGCATTCAGGAGGACGGCGGTTCGAATCCCCGTCCGGGCATCCAGATTTGGGTTTTCCATGGTTTCCCAAATCACTCCAGGCAAATACCACGATGCTTCCTTCAAAAGGCCATGGCCGAATTCCTTCCCATTCCTTGCCCCCCATCCTTTCCCGTCTCTAAAGACCTCGCTGTTAGAGAGACGTTAAACAGATAAAAAAAAAAAAAATGAACCACAACCCCTAGGAAGAAAACAAAATGGTTTAGGTTGAAAGGATCTCTGTGTCATCAATATTTGTTGTGTTTTTGCCTTTGGTATTCTGTAAGCATCTTATATTTTGGCATTTTTAATTTAACTTGGTGACGTGTAAAATGTGAGTGGAGCTACATGTATAAGCATTGTATGAAAGAAGTCAATCCAAATTTCAAGAGGGTAGTGCCATTTTTTTTCTCTCCCACCTTATTCAACTAATCAATTTGTTCACTTCCCTGCTACCTTCATCCAATTCCAGGATATGCAGAATTTTGAAACTTCCACCTACCACCTGCCTAATGTATCTTGTCTAGCTGAGTTTATTATGAAATGATATGCCAAGATTTTTATACCTTGTTTTCAATGGGTAATTTCTGCTCTGCTTTATTTTTGTCTTTGTTCCTAATAAGCTGACTCAGAGGCGGCCTTAGGGGTTGTCAAGCAGGGCAATCGCCCGGGGCCTCGCGCAACAATCCGAGGTGAAAAAAGATTATAGTTAAAACTTTTTATTTTATCCTTAGCTATTAGTTACAACAATAAAATAATGTTGATTAATTTGTAGTAAAGTATATATAAATATTAATATGCCTAAATAAATTTCTCTTTTAGATGTATTCAATATCACACTTATCACACTCATATAACGATATCAAAATTAATTAGTTAATCAATTTACAATATTTTTTTTAATTTTACTGTAAAACATGATTGAAAAATTTATTACTACTTTAATTTTGCGCCCTGCACATCAGAAAACTCACTTGAATGTTCGGTTTTGTTACTTTCATTGTGTTTACGATTCATACTCTGGGAATTCCTGTGTTTCATTTTGTTAGTCAACTCTTCTCACCTTATGCTTATATTGCTAGCAGCTGTTAGTTTGAGCCATCACCGCACTGACTGTTGGCCGAGTATGACTCACCCCCATTTGCTTCCACTCTTGTCCGTAGCTCATCCGTGTGACAATCATCTTCCTACTCAGTCTTTAGTCTCGCTTAACGTTTTCATGTGGTTGTTTCACGGAACCAGTGTTAAAAAAACCGTAAAAGTTAATTGGGTGTCACAACTAGAGCTGCCAACCCTACTCTGTAATAGAGTATTATTCTTTACTAGCTGTTACCCGCGACTTCGTACGCGTGGACTTGGAGTTTCAATTCCAGAATTGGATATAGAAAACTGTTAGTAACGTAAGATTTGTCCCAAACAACACCGAGTCGACATAATATGATGGAAAGCCATCATTATATCATCCTATCATCTAATCTGTCTCATGAAGAGAATCAATTTACAACATATTTAAAAACAGAAAAGTAAGCGAAGGTGCGGGGATGTGTGTGTGTGTGTGGGGGGGGGGGGGGTTAACTGATGGCAGCTTTATTTCAGCTTGGTTTTTTCTTCTTTATTCAACATGAGCATCTGAATCTTATAATCTAATAGCAGCACATTGTCTTCTAGACCTGCACCTTAGGCCAGGCCCCGCAGGGGCCTGGTACGCAAGTGCCAGGTACGGGTTTGGCGAACCCGCGGTGCCCGAGCTGGAAACTTGTGAGCGCCGCAAGTTTCCCACACCGTAAACTCCTACCATGCTTCAACGACCACCGTAGGGCGTGGCGGTGGAACGTTGTGTGCCTAGGAGAACGGGGATCTTGGCTTTAATCGCCCGGATCGCGAGGACGGTACAAACCTCTATAACAAACCCCTCAACCTCAAGGTGAGTAACGTGCCGAGGAGGTGGATGGGTGTGAGGAAAACCACCCGCTAACGTACAACCTCAGTGGGCACCTGCCGCACCCCTGTTGTATTGGGCTTGGTGGCGTGATTCGGGGGCTCCACGTCACTCGAACTTTAGGTCCTCCGGACTCGTGGGAACAATACCCAAAAATCCTAAAAATATTTCAATGCCTGCGGCTCGGGCAAATCCGCAGGCCAATCTTCCGCCCAAAAAACCGGCAAGCGTGCGAGGGTTGACAGCCCTCCGCCGGAACAAGAGAACAGTAACAGGAAGGTTTGTCTAATAGATAACGCCTTCGTGATCATGGCCAGAACGGAGGGATCCTTTGAAAAGGTCTCTCCGTTTATATAAACAAAGGATTGGAGGGAATAGCGGGAACCTTGAAGAGTGTTAAAAAGCTGAGGAATGGGACCCTGCTTTTGGAAACATCTAACCACAAGCAGGCTGTTTCACTCCTTAAGTGTGAGAATCTCGGGGAGTTCGCAGTGAAATGCGAACTCCATAAAACTCTAAACTCTAGCAAAGGAGTCATCACTTGCAGAGATTTAATAGATATAGAGTCCGAGGAACTCCTTAAGGAGTGGGCATCAGATAATGTGGTCGAGGTTAGGCAGATCAAACGAAGGGTTAACGGCAATCTTGAGAAGACTGCCACCTTCGTCCTGACGTTCGACACTCCGACGTTGCCGAAATCCATAAAAGCTGGATATTTAAATCTGAATGTTCGCCCGTATGTCCCGGACCCGATGCGCTGCTTTAAGTGCCAGCGGTTCGGGCATACGACGGCGAACTGTAAAGGCAACGCCGACTTGTGGGAAATGTGGAAAATCGGCTCATGAACCGGGTGCAAGTTGCACCCTCCCACAGGTGTGCATTAACTGCTCCGGGTCACATCCAGCCTGGAGCAGGGAGTGTCGAGTGTACCTTGAAGAAAAGAAGGTACAGGAGTTGAAGACTAAGGAAAGAATATCTTTTGGCGAGGCGAAGAAACGGTTTAAGGCGCTGGCGCCACCGGTCTTCGCCACTAGCTTCGCCAAAACGTTGTCAACTCCCGTCAGGAAGGAGAGCGTTGCTACGCAGACGTACCGTTGTGGACACGGGCACGAGCATGACATGCTCGTGCCAGTGCAAGTGTGGTGCGCAGCCCACTAAGGTCCTAACACCAAGGACCGCGGTCGTCGGTAGTAGCGCTTCTGCTAACCCGACCACTACAGCAGCAGGGTCACCAAGTCCACCAGCCAAAGCACGGCCATCCGCTCCAGTAGCTGCAGCCGTGGGTGCCTCTGCAACAGCAGAAGCAGCACCCATGGCAAAAGCTGCATCGGCATCGGCAGTAGTAGCAGCAGCAGCAACGCCATCTGCCGGAAGCGGATGGCAGGTAGTGCAGAAAGTTCGGGGTCCGAAGTTTAAACACACGGACCCCACAATGTTCTTGAAGAGTCCCTCTACTTCTCCTCCAAGTTCCCCAACTAGCGTGGGGAGGTGTGGGACAAGGCCTCGGCGGAAGAAAGATCCGCAAGACGCCGAGGCCTTAGAACAAAAGTCGTCTTCGGACCCCGAAGATGACGTTATGCTGGTGGACGTAGACCCAGGTCCCGTTCCTCAGCAGACTCCAGACCCTGACCCACCCGACCCGGGGCGGGTGGTTTTAAATAGGTAGAATGGCTCCCATACTTCAGTGGAACGTAAACGGCTTTCAGGCTCACAAAGAGGAAGTCCAGCTCTTAGCACGGTCTAATCCATTGTGTCTCTGCTTACAGGAGACACATTTCAGACCATCGTACCAACCAGTGCTAAGAGGATATGAGATATACCGAAAGGACGATACCGAGGGTGATCGAGCCAGGGGGGGAGTGGCTGTGTTGGTCCGAAACACAGTCCACTCTGAACCCGTTGCTCTCACCTCCTCACTACAAGCAGTTGCGGTGAAAATACACGGTCCAATCCAACTGACCGTATGCTCTATCTATCTGCCACCCAGTGTGTCAGTCGCCTATGACGACCTGGTTAGCATCATACGACAACTCACTCGGCCCTTTCTCCTCTTGGGAGATTTCAACGCCCATTGTGCGTTGTGGGGTTCCTCCACCGATAGCCCCAGGGGCCGAGTGGTTGGTAGACTGATAGAGCAGGAGGACATTTGTATCCTGAATACATGGCAAATGACTCATTTCACCACTGCTACCGGTACGTCTTCTGCCATTGACCTTTCGTTGTGCTCCCCCTCAATCGCGGACTCCGTGCATTGGGAAGTGGATCGCGACCTCATGGAAGCGACCACTTCCCAATATGGATGCACGTAGAGTTTGAACGCGGAGGATGGCAATAACCGACGCAAATGGAACGTCAGCAAAGCCAATTGGCCGTTGTATAGCAGGTTCACTATGCCTCCGGCCTCGCAAAGGCAATCACGGAGATGGTGAATCATTTTACAAGCTGTGATTCACCAGGCGGCTGACGTCTCCATGCCTAAATGCTCCGGAACGCTGTGTAGAACGCCCGTCCCTGGTGGAACGACGAATGTCGTTCCGCTATTCAGGGACGCAGGAGGGCGTTGCGCCGATTTAAGATGCAGCCATCTGATGACAACCTTAGCAGCGTTCCGTATAGCCAGAGCTAAGGCGCGTCGTGTTATTAAGGAGAGCAAGAAAACGGTCTGGCAGAACTTTGTGAGCACCATAAATCGTTCCACACCATTCATTCCGAAAGTATGGGAGTCCTATCCGCCGTATATCTGGAAGGTACTCCCGCCCACCAGTATCTGGATTACTGGATCACGGACGTATATTACCGACGAACGAAGCATAGCGCAGCTGATGGCGGAGAACTTCGCCTGCCATCACTTCAGTCCGCCAACTTTGACCCTCGGTTTCAGCGACGAAGAGTCGCTGCCGAGAGGACGTGAGCTGTGCTTCGATTCGTCGAATACAGAGGCCTACAACAGGCCCATTTACATCTTGGGAGCTGGAGTCATGCGCTGAACAGCGCAAATGACACTGCTCCAGGGCCTGATCTGATCCAGTACCAGATGCTGAGGCATCTTAATAAGGATGCTAAAGAGTACCTTCTAGATATTTTTAACGATATTGGACCGGAGGACACTTCCCCGACTCGTGGAAAGAAGCAACGCTTAATTCCCTATTTTAAAACCTGGCAAGGACAAATTGTTGCCAGGTAGTTATCGTAGTATTGCCTTGACTAGCTGCGTGGGGAAGACACTGGAGAGGATGGTGAATCGCCGCCTCGTCTGGTGTCTTGAATCCCGTAATCTTCTGAGCCGCTTTCAGTGTGGATTCAGGAAGTTCCGTTCCACCTTGGACAACCTGATCCTGCCTGGAGGCGGCAATACAGGATGCGTTCATCCGCAGCCAACACCTTGTGGGTGTTTTTTTCGACCTTGAAAAGGCTTACGATACTACCTGGCGGCATGTGATTTTAAAACAGTTACATGAATGGGGCTTTTAGGGGTAACCTTACCCCGTTTTTTAAAATCATTTTTATCTGGTCGTTGCTTCCGGTACCGAGTCGGTAGTGAAGTGTCGGATCTTTTTATTCAGGAAAACGGTGTCCCTCAGGGATCAGTTTTAAGCGTGACACTTTTTGCCATCGCTATTAATAGCATTGCAGCCATTATAAGGAGTCCCTATAGGTACTCCTTATATGTGGACGACTTTTTAATTTTTATCGCATCGTCCAGCCTGAGAAGCGCTGAGCGGCAGCTGCAACTCACGCTGAACAGGCTGGATGAATGGTCAGTGCACACCGGTTTTCGTTTCTCTGCCGAGAAAACCCGGTGTGTACTTTTTACTCGCAACAGGAGTCTCTTACCGGAGCCCCACCTTACCCTGAGGAACATTGTTTTACGTTTTACGGAATCTGTCCGGTTTCTGGGCCTAATTTTAGACAATAGGCTAACCTGGCTGCCACGTCTTAAAGATGTGAAAGCCAGAGCGTCTAAAGCTTTAAATGTTTTAAAATGTTTGTGTGGCAGGTCATGGGGCGCTGACCGCTCCTGCCTGCTACAATTTTACAGAGCCTTTGTACGGTCGCGGCTGGAATACGGTTGTATCGTGTATGGTTCAGCACGGGACAGCTACCTGCGTATACTGGATAGTGTCCACCATGCTGGAATTCGGCTCGCCACGGGTGCATATCGCACCAGTCCTATTGTCAGCATTTGTGCTGACTCGGGCGAGCCGCCGCTTACCATCCGCCGGCAACTCCTCATGGTGCGACACTACCTGCAGGTTGCCATAACACCTGGCAGTCCCGTGCACGACATAGTGCTCCATCCCAACTACGAGCGGCTCTATGCCAACCGGCTTAGAGCCACTAAACCGTTCAGCTACCGTACAAAGGCTATTTTAGAACAATATGGATTCGAGCTTCCCTCTTTTTATCACCAGGGTTGGAGTAAATCTCCACCCTGGCTTTTACAGAGGCCCAGAACAATTTTAGATCTGTCCCGGTATAACAAACTGTTAACGGCTGACAGTATTTTTATTAATATTTGTACTGATATTTTAAATCAATATCACACTTATACCCCGGTGTATACGGATGGGTCTAAGCAGGCTAACAGTGTAGGGTGTTCAGTAGTGTTCCCTCGAGCGACTTACAAATACAAGCTGGATAGCAGGTGCAGTGTTTACACTGCGGAGTGCTATGCCCTGCTAAAGTCGCTCCAGCATATGAAGGCACGTCGTGATATGAAGTACCTCATATGCTGTGATTCCCTCAGTTGTATTCATGCGTTAGCAACTATGTACCCAGCAGACCGTCTAGTCCAGGACATCCAGGACGCCCTCCTTTCCCTCCAGTACTGTGGGAAGGAGGTCGTATTCTGCTGGGTACCCGGCCATGTGGGAATCAGGGGGAACGAGGTAGCTGATGAAGCTGCGAAGTTAGCCTGTGACAAGGTCAGAATTGACTTTGATCCGGTCCCAAAGTCTGACCTTGCCTCGGCGGCGAAGAGATTTGTTTTTGATGTTTGGCAGAGGCAGTGGCTGGAAGTTGAGGATAATAAGCTCCGGCAGGTCAAACCGACCGTTCAGCCGTGGAGCAGCTCCTTCCAGCGGGCGAGGAGGGATGAGGTTCTCCTTACTCGCCTCCGTATAGGGCACTGTCCTCTGACTCATGGTTTCCTTCTCCGCCGAGAGGACCCTCCGGAATGTGATGCCTGTGGCGTACTTCTGACGGTGCGCCACATTTTAACAGACTGTGTAAAGTTTTTTAACATAAGGGCAGACGTTGGCCTAGCTAATGATCTGCCCGTAATTTTAAATAATGACAATGTGGTGAAGGTTTTAAAATTTTGTAATATGGCCGGTCTTACCCCAAAAATTTTGGGTAGATCGGCCTAGTTTTTAGAATGGTTTGGTGGTCCGTCTACAACCACCAATCCATGTACTGACTCATTCGTCTTTTAATTTTTTGTTTTTGTTTTGTTTTTTAAGATCGACACTTTACAACTGGATGGCCTGTTTACAGCCATTCAGACTGCCTTTTTTAATGTTTGTGTAAGCTGGTTGGCCCTTTTACAGCCAACCAGCTAGTGTTATTTGATAGTTTACTTATTTTACTGTAACTGTTTTAATGTTTTACTTAAACCTGCTGTCTGCATGGCCGACCTCTTTACAGTCGGCCATGTAGGCGGTATTTTAGTCAGTGTTTTCGTATTTTATTAAGCTGTCTGTGTGGCCGACCCCTTTACAGTCGGCCATGCAGACGGTTGCTACTTTTATCCCACATTGTCATTCTGTGTTTGAGTTAGGGCGCTAATGACCAAGTCGTCGACGCGCCCTAAAGCACCAACAACAACAACAACTTAGGCCAGGTTTACGTCCGTAAGGCATGTCAAAAAGGAAGACAAATTGGTGCCAGAAACTTTTATACAGACACAAATGAATAGTACAGTGCAGACAAAATTGACTTCTATACTAAATAATAAGTTTTGTTTCTTATCGAAATTTATTAATAAATCAAACACTAACAGATTGCGTGACTGAGCAACCAACGTAACATTACAGACTAACACACGAATCTGTCTGTCTTTCATCATTCGATAAGTTCTTAAAATTTCGTGACTAAAACTGTTATTCATGCCGAAAAAATGTCCTGTGTCCTTCCTACACTATTTCATTGTTAAATTCCATCAATATTGATATAGCCATTTAGTCGTCAAAACGCAACAAAAAGACAGAAACTTACTTCCACATTTATAATATAATAGCTGGTACCCACAACTTCATTCGTGATTATAAAGTATTCATATTGCCAGCTGTAGACATCTAACCACCATAGTGCACGATGGGAGACTCGATACTATTACCACACACAAATACCAGTCTTCTGCGCTATGTAGTTCCGGCAGCAAAGTAAAATTTACGGATACACACAAGTCTTTGGATGAAATACAAAAATATTCATGATCGACCAATTTCGAACACCATATCTCACACACTCCCACAGTTACCGAATTTCGGCCAACGTTGTGATCGATGGGTGACTATGTGTTACTACCACACAAAAACGCCGGTAATCTGCGATTGATAGTTTTCACTTAAAAGTGATACAACGTGACACATGCGTCTTTGGCAGAAATATGAAATTGCCGCAGGTCGACCATTTTATCCCCCATTTCTCCCACACCCCCATAGCTACCGACATCTAACAACCATAGTGCACTACATGAGATACGATTCTACTACCAAACACAAACACCAATGCTCTATGCTATGTAGTTGTGGCAGAAAAGTGACATATGCGGAGACAGTCGAAATACGAAAATATCCTTGGTCGGCCACTTACAACCACCATATCTACCACAGTACCACAGTTTCTGAAATCGGCCGCTGTTGTGATCGAAAGGTGACTTTGTGCTACTACTACACACAAACACCAGTTATCTGTGATCTATAGTTTTCGCTGAAAAGTGATACACCATGACACTTTTGTCTTTGGCAGAAGTATGAAATTGCCACAGGTTGATCACTTTCAACCCCCACATCTCCCACACCCCCTATAGCTACCGACATCTAACAACCATAGTGCACTACATGAGATACAATTGAACTACCATACACAAACACCAATGATCTATGCTATGTAGTTGTGGCAGAAAAGTGACATATGCGGAGACAGTCGAAATACGAAAATATCCTTGGTCGGCCACTTACAACCACCATATCTACCACAGTAACACAGTTTCTGAAATTCGGCCGCTGTTGTGATCGAAAGGTGACTCTGTGCTACTACTACACACAAACGCCAGTTATCTGTGATCTATAGTTTTCGCTGAAAAGTGATACACCATGACACTTTTGTCTTTGGCAGAAGTATGAAATTGCCACAGGTCGATCACTTTCAACCCCCATATCTCCCACACCCCCATAGCTACCGACATCTAACAACCATAGTGCACTACATGAGATACAATTCAACTACCATACACAAACACCAATGATCTATGCTATGTAGTTGTGGCAGAAAAGTGACATAGCTACCGACATCTAACAACCATAGTGCACTACATGAGATACAATTCAACTACCATACACAAACACCAATCTTCTATGATATGTAGTTGTGGCAGAAAAGTGACATATGCGGAGATAGTCGAAATTCGAAAATATCCTTGGTCGGCCACTTACAACCACCATATCTACCACAGTAACACAGTTTCTGAAATTCGGCCGCTGTTGTGATCGAAAGGTGACTCTGTGCTACTACTACACACAAACGCCAGTTATCTGTGATCTATAGTTTTCGCTGAAAAGTGATACACCATGACACTTTTGTCTTTGGCAGAAGTATGAAATTGCCACAGTTCGATCACTTTCAACCCCCATATCTCCCACACCCCCATAGCTACCGACATCTAACAACCATAGTGCACTACATGAGATACGATTCTACTACCAAACACAAACACCAATGCTCTATGCTATGTAGTTGTGGCAGAAAAGTGACATATGCGGAGACAGTCGAAATACGAAAATATCCTTGGTCGGCCACTTACAACCACCAAATCTACCACAGTAACACAGTTTCTGAAATTCGGCCGCTGTTGTGATCGAAAGGTGACTCTGTGCTACTACTACAAACAAACTCCAGTTATCTGTGATCTATAGTTTTCGCTGAAAAGTGATACACCATGACACTTTTGTCTTTGGCAGAAGTATGAAATTGCCACAGGTCGATCACTTTCAACCCCCATATATCCCACACCCCCATAGCTACCGACATCTAACAACCATAGTGCACTACATGAGATACGATTCTACTACCAAACACAAACACCAATGTTCTATGCTATGTAGTTGTGGCAGAAAAGTGAGATATGCGGAGACAGTCGAAATACGAAAATATCCTTGGTCGGCCACTTACAACCACCATATCTACCACAGTACCACAGTTTCTGAAATTAGGCCGCTGTTGTGATCGAAAGGTGACTCTGTGCTACTACTACACACAAACGCCAGTTATCTGTGATCTATAGTTTTCGCTGAAAAGTGATACACCATGACACTTTTGTCTTTGGCAGAAGTATGAAATTGCCACAGGTCGATCACTTTCAACCCCCATATCTCCCACACCCCCAAAGCTACCGACATCTAACAACCATAGTGCACGAGAGGAAAGACGATTCTACTACCACACACAAATACCAAAGGTCTATGTTATGTAGTTGTGGCAGGAAAGAGAAGTATACGGAGATACGAATTTTTGGTCGAAATATGAAAACGCCCTGCACTGACCAACTTTAATCATTATATCTCCCACATCCCCACAGCTATCGGCATTCGGCCAACGTTGTGCACGACAGGAAACTCGATGCTACTTCCACCAACAAACATCAGTGATCTGTGCAAGGTAGTGGTGGCTGAAAAGTGAAATATAGGAAAAAACACGTCTATTTTTATATATATATAAGATTTTGCATAGGCGTACTTTATAATCTATGAAAATATTAAAGTACGTTAAAATACTTTCATTACCGGTTTCACGCTATCACCTCACTGGTTGATATTTTACATACAAAAATAGTATTCAAATGCAGTCTTCACAAACCATCATTAAAAGTGTTTTGCGCACTATACTGGATTGAAAGATTCTCACGTTTCTGAACCGAGTCTCAATGAAATGTCAAACTTGAATCATTTCTCTCTTGACGTGTTTCTTCTGTTTGTTGTTACTTTCGATTCATTCAATATTTTTTACTAATAAAGAATAAGGTCATTATATATTTTTATTTTAATACAGACCATGAAGATGCTGTATAAAATTTAATGTAGTCTCAGAGACCTAATCGCAGATTTTCTTACAAGCAGCGCAGTGCACCAATCACGTAGCCACCTAACATACCCTGGTAATTCTTCCAGGAAAAGGAAACCTATGGTTAACATGGGATTCCAACCACGGAAAGTATTAGCATTTCATATTAACAAATCAATGCTTTGCCAGAAGTAAAATTCAATTTTAAGGCACGTAAAAATTGCAACTAGACCAAGATTATAACTGGGGACCTGTACCCCACTCGCACGTCGTAGCTATCTGAGACATTAGGCCAAATTTATAAGTAATCTACTCTTTTTCTATACAAACTTTGTTCCTGCTATGCCAAAACACAAAAGAAAAAAGAGAGACAAAAAATAAAAACCTGGTTGTTACCTTTGTCACAATATTTGGTGGATGATGAAATTTAATTTTACGAATGCTTTAGAATGACACAATCTAAATTTTATGATCAGCTGATGAGCATGGAAGTGAGGTTGAAGAAAAGAGATTTTGTTAAGGTAATCAATACCATGAATACATTTGCCATAAAGGACTGAAAATTTCCGAACTGCCTTTCATGTGTTTCTTCACATCCACCAGCCCAGTACCGTCAAAAAGTAAACCAAACTAGTGATGGCGGGGTGTCAGCCAAATGTCTGATGATACGCGTTCTCGTTTGAACCAACTTAAATCGTGTGGGCACCAATATTAAAAAAAAGTTTCATTGCGATGACTGTGCGGGCCAGTATTTTCCCCTGTTCACCCTCAACTGGCGGCTCCCCTTGCTCCACTCCTCACCTCTCAGCTATTATTTTTAAATCCATGCGTATATCTTTTAAGGCCTTACTTTACATTAATAATTTATCATCTTTATGTTTTACTAACTTTTATAACTCTTCTAATATAATATTTTAAATTCATTTTTTTTTATTTACAATTTTTCCATTTCTCGTCAATCATCAGAAGAATCGACTTTTGATTCAGATACTTTGCACAAAGTGCAATAGCCTCGCAAAGATATGCCGCCCGGAGCCTTGCAATGATAAAGGCCACAGCTGAACCGACTCTTATTGACATTTATCTTCAATCCATCTTGATATACTCCACTAGATATCTACAAATTTATGGAATACTTCACTAATATAGGCTTAGAAAAATTAAAAGTACAACTGAGGAAGCCACAAATAAAGTACAATAACATTTGCCTTCTTCCCTACCATATCAGAAGTAGAAATAGCAAGCCACCTAATCACACTGAAGAATGATTCTGCAAGTGGGTATGATAATATAAGTAGTAAAACTCAAAAGACTGTAAATAAATTTATACTGCTGCCACTAAAACATATATTTAACCTCTCTTTAACAGGAGGACAGTTTCCAGATCTGTTTTAAAATAGCTATCATTATACCAGTGCATAAGCAAGGTGATAGAAAAGAAGTATGCAACAATAGGCCAATTTCCCTCACAACTCATCTTACAAAATTGCTATAAAAATGTATTACACGTAGATCAATGAACTACTGAAAGAATTCAGTATACTCTCAGAAAATCAGTTCGGTTTCAGAGCAAATATAAAAACACTCCAGATTTATCTACAGAATATATTTCAAATTATGTCTTTGAACTGATTAATAAATGGTTTACAGCTAATGGCTTGTCTTTAAACTTTGATAAAACTCAGTATATGCAATTCAGTACATCACACAGATTAACACCTGACACAGACATAAAATTTGCAGGCCAGTCCATTCAAGAGGTAGATAGTGTGAAATTTCTAGGTTTGTATATTGATCATAATTTAAATTGGAAAGTACATGTTTCTGACTTTCTAAAGCGATTGGGAGCAGCCACATTTGCAATTCGTACAATTTCAGCTTTAGGTGATCTCCGTATGATGCAGCTAGTTTATTTTGCTTATTTTCACTCCTTATTGTCATATGGAATAATATTCTGGCGCAATTCTACCCATAGAGACAAAGTGTTCAGAGCCCAAAAGTGTGTAATAAGAATTATGTGTGGGGTTTGCAATAGAACTTCATGTAGAGAGCTGTTCAAGAAGTTAGGGATTTTAACATTAGCATCTGAGTATATATACACATTAATGTCCTTTGTAGTCACAAATTATACTTTGTTTGGAACAAATAGTAAAATACACAATTATGGCACTAGAAGTAAAAATGATCTTCACAAGACTTACAAGTCATTGTCATTTGTTCAAAAAGGGGTCCGATATTCAGGGATACATATCTTCAATATGCTCCCAACACATATTAAATGTCTAGTAGATGATAAGAATAAATTCAGGAAAAAATTGAAAGAATTTTTAATTGACAACTCCTTCTACTCTGTCGAAGAATTTATTTCTAAGGTATCTAAAAAATAACTGCCAGTACCTTGTGTAAATATAGTTCAAATAATTAATTTACCATGTATGCTATGACTGTACATCTCCTGGTGTATGTATTTAGTTTGTCACGTAATTGTTTACAGTACCATATATCCTATGACTGTACATCCTCTGGTGTATGTATTATTTTGTAATGGAAGTGTTTAATGTACCATGTATACTATGACTGTACATCTAGTGGTGTACTTATTATTTTGTTATACAACTGGTTATCTGTAAATTGACAACTTTCCACATCCCACAGAGCCAGTCTCTTATATTGGGATCAATGGAAAATGAATGTATTGTATTGTATAAGTACTCAGGACGCAGTATACTCATTGACAAATTCCTTTTGCAAGATGATTGATAGTTCCAAAAGCACAATTTCAGTATTTCTAGATTTAAAAAAAAAAAAAAAATCATTTGATAGTATTGACCATACTATACTACTCACAAAACTCAAAAAAATTGGTATACAAGGAACTGCTCTGAAATTCCTTAATAATTTTCTGTGTAACAGATCACAAATAAGTAAAGTTGCAGAAGTCAAAGTAGGTGTTCACTAGGAACAATACTAGGACCAATTCTGTACCTTGTCTACGTAAATGACCTCTGTGAACTAAATCTTAGTGCAAAAATCACTTCATATGCTGATGACACAGTTGTAACCGTTACGGGTAACACTTGAAAAGACAGCTTCAATGTCGCTCAGGAAGCCCTAAACACTGTTCAGCAATAGTTAAACCAAAATCTTCTAACTATAAATGAAAACAAGACCAAATTCCTTTGCTTTTCACACAATGTAACAACACAACCACCGGACCATCAAATTCTGATACTCAAGTCCACATGCAATAGTCATACAAAATGTAACTGTGCCAAACTACAGAAAGCAAAAAACATTATGTATCTAGGCATAGAAATAGACTGTTACTTGAGATGGAATTATCATGCATCAAACTTAGTTGCTAAACTACTAAAGCTTACTTGTGTATTTTATAGGATAAGAAATATTCTCCCAATCAAACCATTAAGAATTTATTTCGCCATAATCCAAACACACTTACAATATGGTATAAACAGCTGGGGAGGGATACTTGATACACACTTAGCTCAGGACAATACATGCCAAAATTGCATTCTGAAAGTGATGTATAAAAAGTCGTACACTTTTCTGACCTGTGAGCTGTACAAACAAAGCCATGTTCCTCAATGTCCATGAGTTATTTATTTAAACAAGGGTCATGTACCTACATGCCAATATAAGTCTTCAACGCTAGTGACCAACCACACTTAAATACTAGAATACAAAAAAGAAATTTGTTATATATCTATTATCTTACCCAGTGGCGTAGCTAGCGTGGGTGACACCCGGGGCGATTATCGATGGTGTCACCCCTTGAAAAGTAAAATTCAAAATTAAGTGAACTATAATATCTTGTAAATGTAAAATATGATATTAATAAAACATAACTAAATAAATATTTTTTGTTATTAAAAATTATAGTTAATAATATGGTAAAATTAACATCATTTAAAGGATACACAATAAACTAAAAACAATTTCTTTCACAATCTCCTCTTTTTAGCTTTAACAGCTGCAAACTCGTAAATTACATCTTCAAAATTATCAATTTGGGTTACTTCAAGTTCAATAGTGAATGTGGCAAAATTTTAGCCACGTGTTGCTCACCGGTGATCGAAAGTGGTTTTAGATTAATTTTAACTCCTCTGAAGATCGGGCCTTACTTGCCCGATACTTTTCCGCACTGTCACCGCACTGACAAGTTTCTTTGTTGGCACTCACTCGATCAAAGTTTGTCCAAATGACACTGTGTGTCCTACAACACTCGGCCGTCATTGGATTGGTTTATGTTTTGACGGTGTGGATCAGTGTTGGCCTGCTGGATGTGGAGAAGCTCATAGAGAGAATTCGGAAATTTCACTTCCCTTACGACTAAATATTGTTTTCATGTTATTATTTGCCTTAAAATAAGTCTTTTTTTCTATCCATGTTCATCAGATGTCCGTAAAATGTAGGAAGAGTCCTAGTATCTTCGCATTAAAAAATCAAAGCTTTGCCAGGGTTCAAGGTCAATTTTAATACCCACAAAAATTGCAGCTGAGATCCGCATTTGTAACGGGAACATCACACACCTGAATCTCACGCCGTAACCAGATGCAAGACTAATCTAGATGTACTGAAAAATATGTATTCAAACACATAAAAGTGGATTCTGTCTTTTGGTATAAAAAATAGATGTTATAGAAAACATGTATGTTTATTTTATCATGTTTGAAAACTTATTTTTCATTACACCTACATTCGGACTGGTGACTCAAATGGTTACTGCGTGCAATTTGGAAACTGAAGGTCCCGGTTCAAATCCCGGTCTCGACTTAATTTTTGCGAGCCTTAAAATTGACACATACCTATTGGTGGTTCGAATTTTACATTAATCTGTTGGTCTTCTTTTCAAATTAGGTGACTACGATATAGGGGCACTGCGAGTTTTCCAATAAGATACTCTGTGACTAGAACTTTGAGATAACATGCCATTATTATTTTTACTATACTAAATCTTTACGACCTATATTTAAATTAAAATGCGTTATAATCTCATTCTTCACTAACAAAAAGTACTGAGTGAATAAAAAAGAATCTCAGACAAAACAAATACGTCTAGTGTGAAGTGATTGACATTTCATTGAGATTGCGTTGAAACGAGTGACAATCTTTCATTCCGGTGCAGTGTGGTGATGATTTGTTAGTATTCCGCTAAAGGTACGCGCTCACTAGGGCGAGCCGCGTCGCGTCACATCATCGCAGAAATGCGTCTGCAATTGCTTACATTGATTCTAATGGGGTAACATGTACCAGAGGCTGGTCGAGTCGGGGCGGGGCGGGTCGCGTCGCACGGCCGGATCGCTTAGCCAGGCATATTTTTCCGCCTGTGCGCCTCGATGCGCTCACTCGCAACCGGGTTTGCAATAGGAGCTCCATCAGCAGTGACTGACTTTTGTAACTTGTGTGTTTCTATTTCTGTGAATTAACTACATTACTTCAACAAAATTTGCACGCAGGATGGTGGATGATTTCTGAAAAAAATATAAGTAATTACAATCTGAAAATTTAATTACTTTATGAAATTTAATAAAGATTAAAAAATTATAAAATTTCTAGCTCAGCTCATGCTCACTTATTCTTTGCTTGTATGTTTTAATTTAAACTATTCAAACCTAATGGATAAAGAGCATTGCATCTCATTAGTAATGACTTTCAAAGAGTTTTATGATTTACAAGACGCAAAATATAATAACAAAAAAAAAAAAAAAAAAAAAAAAATTGGGAGGAAATAGTAAACTAGTTAAAACAACCAGGTATAATGTCATGTTTCGTATTTTATTTTTTGTTTATTTTACGTGTCTATTATAATTTTCTATCACTTTCTTTGAATGCCGCTTCTAAAGCTCCGTGTTACCAATTAACCTAATTGTTTAAAAATATTTTGTGAAATTATTCCCAATTTTACTGATTTCTGATGTAACCTAGAAACCTGTGTAAGTCAAGTATTGAAATTTCTTTGTTATCATTTTCGTTCTTACCTTCTGCTACCCAATTCAAATATTGTTAATCAAAAGGTTATGAATGCAGCATGTGGCTAGTATTACTTTATTTATCTTATTAGGTAACACCGACATTCTTCTTTCGCAGATTTGAAACCTTCTACCTATAACACCAAAGCAATTATCGATCACCCTCCATAGTTTATTGAGCCTGTAATTGAAAGTTCGTTTCTCTTCATTTCATTTTATCTGATATTCTGAAATAGGCCTCATCTCGAAAGGGGAAAAGCTTCATTTACTACTATTACATACTGCATTTTTCTCACTTGTCAACGTGAAAATTCAGTTTTCCTGCAGCCATTGCCTCACCTAAATTGATGTGGCTAAATGTTTTGCCATCTTAATTTTTTTCCCAATCCTCCAGCGACCAAAATACAACTGCAACTGCTATTAAAATGATGAAATACATTCATTTTTCTGCATTAAAAATAAAGAGAACCACAATTCTGTAGAACTGTTGTAACATGTTTGCCACCTAATGTACCTAAGAAATGCGAAAAATTCCTTTTTAAATTAAACCCATTGCCTTTTCTGCTTAATTTTCTTCAATAAATATATAAAAATGAGAGCCCTTTGTCTGATGTGTGCATTTGCAGTGCAGAAGCGGCTGAATAATCGTTGAGAACCGAAGGCGGTGACAAGAGAAATGTGACTCGCTGCGTCCAGATGTGTGTTGCAGCACTTTCGCTCAATGCGATGTGATGCGGTCCGTCCTAGTGAGCGCGTACCTTGCATGTCTGAGTCGGCTGTTGTTGAAGGCAATAACAGCCCATCACTATGTGGATGGGGTACTGCATCTTATTGTGATACCCTTCATGTTCACCATCCAAATCACATTTTCCAACAAGATAATGCCCGTCCTCACACTGCGGTCATCGTCACACAAGCCTTGCAAGTAGTTTCAATCACAATTTTAACAGCACGGTCCCCAGATTTGTCCCCAATAGAGTATGTCTAGGATACCAGGAGTAGACACATTAGATCACATGGGTCACCAACAACTGACTGCAAAAGACATGCACGCATAGTGAGACATACAACAAGAAGAATTCCGAACACTTGTTGAGTCAATGCCGACAAGGATCCACGAATGTATTGGTGCTCAAGTTTGGCGCATTTCTCACTGACAACTGTATCTAAAGATAATAACTTAGCCTGATCCATTTCGATTTGTTACCTTTCTTCTAGGTATAGCCCTGGATGTATCTTCAAAGTTTTGTAAAATTCTGCCATTCATGTATGCGTGTTGTGATTTTAATTTCCGCCAGTGTAACTATAGAACGACCACAAGATTCCACTATAAATTTAAAAAAGTCTAAAGCTACCCAATCATTTGTTATTGAAACGTTAACATAAGCTGTATTTAAATGCCTTCACAACCTCATTATTTGCAGGACCAAGGGATATTGACAGGAAAGTTAACAGAAGTGGCTTGATCCAAGTAGAAGCCTTTCCAGACCCAGATGGGGTCCCATTGGTGCAAACCCAGGATCCGGATGCCACAAGTTGTGAAACTCGGGGGATACTGTATAGTCAGAGAAGCAACTCTACATTAAGTTCCTACAAAAAAATTGAAGAACAAATAAAATATAAAAACAAAATTAAACATAAGGGTCGTTCCACATCAAATCACCCAATAAATTTTACACCCACCTCCTTAGATTTTCATGAAATTTGGCTCAAATGGTTCTAATACCATCATGACAACACCTGCAAATTTTTTTTGCTGTATCTCTTGTAGTTTTTTTTTTTTTTATAAATTTTTAAAGTTTTTATGTTTTGCATTTTCCGAACCTTCAAAAATGGTAAATTTAATTTGTACTGAAAACATCAAAATTGCTTATCTTAAAAACTCTTTTAGATAACATCATGAATTTTTGCAGCAAGTTTATTTATTATACATATTTGAAGATAAAAATGATACTATTAAAATATATTAATATTTTCTATGAAAAAAAATTATACGTATTTTTCTTCTTCTTTTTTTTTAACGGGTGTTTTGTTTTATAAGAATTGCAATATCTAGAGTCTCAGACCTGATAGAATGCTCAAATTTGTTTTAATGTACTCTTAAACGTATAGGCTACTTGATAAAACAAAAATAATGATCGCTTTTTAACATGTTTATTAATTATAGTAGATTATATTAGAATTATGTACAAAGATAGTGTACTTACAACACTTATGTATAACCCAACTGATTGCTTGAAACATTGAATTTTTTGAGTAATTTTGTCTTTTTAATAAACATTAATCCTGATTCAAACTGTTTTTCCACTTCATCCAAGAGCTTTCAGTTCTTTTGATACAGTCTTTTTTGAAGTAATACATTCTTCCAGTGCCGCTTGATTGAGGTGCGTCTACTACACAGACTATGTGCTCCAAAGGCACTATGCAAGAATCTTCTCTTTCAGGCCAATAAAATGATGCAGCTGGTCCTGAAGGATGTAGAAATAGAATTTCTGCATCTTCTTCATCATTGAATATTGTTTTTACCAGTCCAAAGTACCAGTTACCATCATAATTTGCAGCCACATAGCTATTTATGGATGGTTTAACGTGAACCCAGTCAGAAGAAGAATGGAAAGAAAAGACAAAGGAGGGTTTTACACTATCTGTAGTCCTTCTAATTTCAAGGTTGTTTGTTGGTAGTGGTTTGAAGTTATGAAAACTTCTTGTTCCAGGAATGGTTCGGGTTGCTGAAAAACGTTTTTCTAGTTTTAACCGTAGCAAATCAGATTCTTTTTTGTCAATAAAGTGAAAATGAATGTTTTCAATATTTTTTTCACAAAACTTGTACACTTCGATTGCTGTCAATATTTGTTCTTCGTCTGAAAGCTGTAGACTGGCTTTCCTTAAAATTCTTTTAATAGTTCCTCCTAGACCATCACAAATTGACTTCCCATGACTTGTTGCAAAAAAAGAGTGTTGGGCCTTCAAATTAAAGTCTCTCACGTGTTCAGTCAAATTTTTAAAACTGTTTCTATTTTTGTACTGCCCAGCACAACCATCTGTAAAGTAGTGTACTGAGTCAATGTCAGTATGATGTAATGACAGCCACTTTGTAATTTCTTTTTGTACAAAGTTAACAAAACCAGTGTCATGTTCTTGGTCATCACTAATAAAACAGTGGTTGGAAACAAAAACATTGTTTTCCTCATTTCTTAGAAAAACTCCAACTGGGTGTAGAGTACAACCACCTCTATTCCAATGGTAACTTTGGATCTTATTTTGTATAACAAAGGAATAATTTTCACTGAAATCCATCACAATAATTGCGGTTTTGGGTGGTGGGTCTTCTTTCAATCTTTTAAAGGCTGCTGATTGGGATTTTGCTATAAACGAGTGCGGGGTGAGCTTTTCCAATGACGTAACCAATAACAAAATGTAGTCTTCAACACTGATAGACTGTTTGATCATTTCTGCCCTGTCTGTGTTAACCAACTGACTGATTACTATTTCTTCTTCCAAATCATAATCTTCACTTAGTTTTTCAGTTAAGTACTCAATTAGGGCAGTATTTGCAGGACAGCTGTTGCAATGACGTAGCATGCAGTTTTGGTTTTCCGTGTTGCACACAAGCATCTTAATTAGGTCTTTATAAGATTCTTCAATTTTCACAGCATCCAGTAATAGTTTAACATTCTGGTGGATACTGCATACACATACAGTGTGTGTGCCTGCAGCACCAGCAAGGATACTACCATTTAGGTCTCAAGAAACAAAATATTGAAAATCCTACTTCTACCTCGGGATTCTCCCATTTGAAACAAGAATATAGTTCTCTCAAGTTACACAAAATGAGTCTTTTTTGCATGTACACATTTTTTTGAACACTTACTTTGTCTTTTGTTCCAGGTAGCACTCTCGAACTTTCATCCTTTTCATAAAAATCTGTTACAAGTCTTACTGTATTTTCAGAAAGAGTTTTACCTTTTTTTGGACCAGGAGTTTCCAAAATACCCTTTTCAGATTTTAGCTTTCTAGCTTGTCGCACCATGTACTCACTTACATTAAATTCTTTCATCACTTTATTTCGACTCCAAGAATCCGGAGCCAAGGTCAGAATCTGGATTTTTCTAGACCTCCCAACAGATGAAATCTTCTCTTTCATAAGAGAAATCATTACATCAAAATCCTTTGCTTTCTCAACCACACTTGTATCTTCTTCGTCATCATCAGAACTTGGTGCATCATATTTTAATTCTTTTGAAACCTGCCTTTTTTGCAGTCTTTTCAATACTGCTAACCTTCCTTTTAAAATAAGACCCTTTACTATGTTCTGACAAGCCATGAAGCTTTATCGGCGTTAAACCTAAATTATCAAGAGCAATGTTTGTTTGTATGAGGGATTCATTTCTGGATTCCAATGATTCTAATTCAACCATGACTTCATCATCTGTTTCACTTTCATTGACTTCAACTCTTAATTTTTCCTCACAAAAGTTACGGCATGTTGAGCAAAGCTTTTGTCCAGGTTTTATGCTAATGTTTTTTGTCAGTAATTGTTTAGAAAGATCCAAGCCTACACTTCTCAATGATTTTTTGATGGGCTTTTTGTGTTTTTTTGGTGGGTCTACACATGTTGTTTGATACTTTTCAAAAACATTTAAAAAGTAGTAGCTGTGGTATGAACATATATTCTTAAATTCACACAGATTAATTCCAGATCGTAAGTGGATCAAATCTTTTTCTTCCTCACTCAATTCAGATAACAGTTGTAACTTTTTTGAAGGTGTGTAGGTTGTTTGGAAACAGTCAGATTTTTTAAATAACCCTACGCTACAGGTTTGAATATCTGACATACTGATTTCACTTTTGGTCTGATTACTGTTCTGGTTACTTTTATAGGATATTGGAAAAGAATCTCTGTAAACTAAGTAACAGTACTTACTAAAGTTCGAATAAACTTAATAAAATACTATCCAAGCACTATTTAACACTGCAATAATTTTTTACTTCAAAACACAGGAGTAACAAAACAAAATCCAAGCCTACATTGTTACTCCATTAAATTTATAACAACTATAACTGTTGACCAAATTAAAACTAAAAGACTTAAAACTCTGAATGAAAAAAATAATAAATAAATTACGTCACTGTATGTAAGCACAACCTGACTCAATGAAAGACAGTGAGCAACTGAATCTAACAATTACCAACTGTGGAAGAACAGCATGACACCACAGGACAAGAGCCTGTTGAGACATGCGTGCAGAGTGAGCTGTATGGAGGAGCATGTCGCCACAGGAAATGTATCTGATCAGACTTGCAGAACCATGCAAATTTTAATGAGCACAGCTAATCAGGCACTGTTATTAGCTAAATCAAGGTAAACCTGACTTGAGTTGTACTATTATGACGACTGAGCTTTTTTAACTATTAGTACAGTAAAAACACACACAGCTGATTGAATTTTTAACTTAACATACCAAGTTTAAATTTAAACTTAACTGGAGTGGAAAATTGATATCTATCAACATTAATATTATTTATTAAGAAGATAAAAACTTATTTTTGGTGTCTAAGTCACTTGGTTCTTTTTATTTTAAAAATTAGATAACTATTAAACAGGTTAAAAAGCCAACATAATTTTTCTTTTATCTAATAGCCTATACAATTAAGAGTATTTTAAAACAAATTTGAGCTTTCTATCAGGTCTGAGACTCTAGATATTGCAGTTTTTGTAAAACTAAACATCCGTTAGCTTTAAAAAAAAAAAAAAAAAAAAAAAAAAAAAAAAAAAAAAAAAACCCCCCTTGTAAATTTTTTCATTTGGAATATTTTAATATATCTTTATGGTATTTTTTTTAACATTTAGATATAACACACAAACTTATTCCAAAATTTCATACTGATGTCTTGAGTATTCTTTAATATACAAATTTTTTTAGTTGTGAGGACACGTTTTTAAGTTACAATTTCCGACTGCTGAAACAACGCCAAACCTAAAAACTTTAAAAATTTATATAAAAAAACTATAAGAGATAGAGCAAAAAAATTTTACAAGTGGTTTCAGGATGATAAAAGAAGTAATTGTACCAAGTTTCATCAAAATCTGACATGGTTGGTGTCAAGGCCTGGGTGACTTGACATGGAATGACCCATAATTAAAAAAACAACGGGTCGGGTAATGAAAGAACATGCCATTGTGATATCAGCTGTCTTTAAATGAAGTACTTAACAAGTGAAGTTTCCTACTACCCCCCTAAAATACACGTAGCTACACACTCCTAAATATGACATTGTATGTACTGAATACTGTCTCTACGTGTAAATTTTAGATTTCTAGTGCCGCTCTGTAGCGTACGAATAAAGATGTGGTAAATGGCTAGGAATGTTCATTCAGTTTATGATTAAAGCTCAATTTTTGTTCAGGAACAGAAGTTCGACATCCCTGTCAATTTAAGGAACCCGTAAGAATTTAGGTACCTGTAATCGACAGAGAGGTTACCCATAATAGAAATCTTCTGTAAATTTGTTATGGAAAATTTTTAGAGAATCATACGCTTATTTATTTCATCACGATCATATTTGCATATTCTTGATCAGTAGAAAGCACAGCAAACTTACATGAACCTAGAGTTAAAGTGCTTACTAATGTTACGATTTCGCTAGCAAGATACACAGTTCCAACTGTTTTAAAAACTGATTACCAACAGCAGATGATACCATCAACGAACACTTGGACTTGTTCAGATTGACTTGAAACCTGACCCCGCAGGGGCCTGGTACGCAAGTGCCAGGTACGGGTTTGGCGAACCCGCGGTGCCCGAGCTGGAAACTTGTGAGCGCCGCAAGTTTCCCACACCGTAAACTCCTACCATGCTTCAACGACCACCGTAGGGCGTGGCGGTGGAACGTTGTGTGCCTAGGAGAACGGGGATCTTGGCTTCATCGCCCGGATCGCGAGGACGGTAAAAACCTCTATAAAAAACCCCTCAACCTCAAGGTGAGTAACGTGCCGAGGAGGTGGATGGGTGGTGAGGCAAACCACCCGTTAGCGTACAACCTCAGGGGCACCTGCCGCACCCCTGTTGTATTGGGCTTGGTGGCGTGATGCGGGGGCTCCACGTCACTCGACATTTAGTTCCTCCGAACTCGTGGGACCAAAACGAGGAAAAATAATAAACCTAACACCTCCTCCTGCGGCCTGGGCAATCCGCAGGAGAAATGTCACTCCAACGCCCAAAAAACTGGTAAGCGGGCCAGGGTGGAAAGCCCTCCCCGTGACCAGGACAACAACAGTAACGGGAAGGGTTATTTATTGGATAACGCCTTCATTATAATGGAAAGGCTGGAGGGATCTTTTGAGAAGGTCTCTCCATTTTACATACAAAAAGGTTTAGAGGGAATAGTGGGAACCCTTAAATCAGTTAAGAAGCTGAGGAACGGAACACTGTTGCTTGAAACGTCAACTCACAAGCAGGCTGTCCTGCTCCTTAAGTCTGAGAGGCTCGGGGAGTTCGCAGTAAAATGCGAACCCCATAAAACTCTAAATTCAAGTAAAGGCGTGATCACCTGCCGGGATCTAATTGATTTAGAGTCCGAGGTACTCCTTAAGGAGTGGGCATCCGAACATGTGGTCGAGGTTCGTCAGATAAAACGAAGGGTAAACGGCAGTCTTGAAAAGACGGCCACCTTCGTCCTGACGTTCGACACTCCAACGTTGCCCAAAGACATCAAAGCAGGGTATTTAAATCTTAATGTGCGCCCGTATGTACCGGACCCCATGCGCTGCTTCAAGTGCCAGAGGTTCGGTCATACGACGGCGACCTGCAAGGGCAACCCCACCTGTGGGAAATGTGGAAAGGCTGCACACGAGCCAGGTAGTAGTTGTACTCTCCCACAGGTGTGTGTCAACTGCTCCGGGGCACATCCAGCCTGGAGCAGGGAGTGTCGATTGTATCTTGAAGAGAAAAAGATACAGGAGATAAAAACGAAAGAGCGTATCCCCTACGGCGAAGCGAAGAAGCGGTACAAGGCGCTAGCACCTCCCATCTTTGCTACCAGCTTCGCTAAGACTCTTTCATCTCCCGTCAGGAAAGAAAGTGTTGCCACCCAGACGACAGTTGCGGACATGGGCACAAGTACAACGTGCTCATGTCAATGCAATTGTGGCGCCAATGCCACAAAGGTCATTACGCCTAAGGACCTCTGACGTCGGCAGCAACACTTTTGTAAACCCGACCACAAACGCAACAGGTTCATCAAGTCCACTAGCGAAAGAACAGCCATCTGCTGCAATAGCTACAACTATTGGTGCTTCTGCAACAGCAGAAGCAGTGCCTGTACAAGAAGTAGCATCTACTTCAGCAGTAGCATCGGCAACGCCATCTGCCGGCAGCGGATGGCAGACAGTGCAAAAGGTTCGGGGTCCGAAATTCAAACATACGGATCCCAGTATGTTTGTCAAGTCCCCTTCATCTTCTCCCCCCAGGGCACAAACTGGCAGGGAAGGAAGGGGGCGAAGGCCTGGACGGAAGAAAGAACCGCCAAGCACCGAGGCCTTACAAAAAGCAGATTCGTCTTCGGACCCCGAAGACGTTCTAATGCTGGTGGACGAACCTGGTTCCGTTCTTCAGCAACCATCATCGGAGGACCCACCCGAACCGGGGCGGGTGGTTTTAAATAGTTAGAATGGCTCCCATACTTCAGTGGAACGTTAATGGCTTTCAGGCTCACAAAGAGGAAGTCCACCTCTTAGCACGGTCTAATCCATTGTGTCTCTGTCTTCAGGAGACACATTTTAGACCTTTACATCAGCCAGTGCTAAGAGGGTACGACATCTATAGAAAGGACGATACCGAGGGTGATCGAGCGAAGGGTGGAGTGGCTGTGTTTGTCCGAAACACAGTCCACTCCGAACCTATTGCTCTCACCTCCTCACTACAAGCAGTTGCGGTGAAAATACACGGTCCAATCCAACTGACCGTATGCTCTGTCTATCTGCCACCCAGTTTGTCCGTCGGTTACGACGACCTGGTTGGCATTATACGACAACTCACTCGGCCCTTCCTCCTTTTGGGAGATTTCAACGCCCACAGTGCGTTGTGGGGTTCCACCACCGATTCCCCGCGGGGCCGAGTGGTTGGTAGATTGATAGAGCAGGAGGAAATTTGTATCCTAAACACAGGGCAAATGACTCATTTCACCACTGCTTCCGGTACGTCTTCTGCCATTGACCTTTCGTTGTGCTCCCCCTCAATCGCAGACTCCGTGCATTGGGAGGTGGATCGCGACCTTCATGGGAGCGACCACTTTCCAATATGGATGCATGTAGAGTTCGAGCGCGGAGGAGGCAATAACCGACGCAAATGGAACGTCAGCAAAGCCGATTGGCCGTTGTATCGCAGGTCACTACGCCTCCGGCCTTGTAACGGCATTACGGAGATGGTGAATCACTTTACCGAAGTGATTCACCAGGCAGCTGACGTTTCCATGCCGAAAAGCTCCGGAACGCTGCGAAGGACGCCCGTCCCCTGGTGGAACGACGAATGTCGTTCCGCCATTCAGGGTCGTAGACGGGCGCTGCGTCGATTTAGGTTGCAGCCAACTTCCGACAACCTGGCAGCGTTCCGTATTGCAAGAGCAAAGGCACGTCGTGTTATTAAGGAGAGCAAGAAAAGGTCATGGCAGACCTTTGTGAGCACAATCAATCGTTCCACATCATCAGCCAAAGTATGGGAGTCCATTCGCCGTATATCCGGAAGGTACTCCCGCCCACCAGTATCTGGATTACTGGATCAAGGACGTGTAGTTACCGACGAACGAAGCATAGCCCAGCTGTTGGCGGAGAACTTCGCCTCCGTCACTTCGTCCGCCAACTTTGACCCTCGGTTTCAGCGACAAAGAGTCGCTGCCGAGAGGCGAGGGCTGTGCTTCGATTCGTCGAATACAGAGGCCTACAACTGCCCATTTACATCTTGGGAGCTGGAGTCGGCATTAAACAGCGCCAATGACACCGCTCCAGGGCCTGATATGATCCAGTACCAGATGCTGAGGCATCTTAGTACAGATGCTAAGGAGTACCTTTTAGATATTTTTAATCAGATTTGGACCGAAGGACACTTCCCCGACTCGTGGAAAGAAGCAACGCTTATCCCAATTTTAAAACCTGGAAAGGATAAATTATTGCCAGGTAGTTATCGTAGCATCGCCCTTACAAGCTGCGTGGGTAAGACGCTAGAGAGGATGGTAAATCGCCGCCTCGTCTGGCGTCTGGAATCCCAAAATCTTCTGAGCCGCTTTCAGTGTGGATTCAGGAAGTCCCGTTCCACCTTGGACAACCTGATCCTACTGGAAGCTGCAATCCAAGACGCCTTCATCCGCAGCCAACACCTAGTAGGTGTCTTTTTCGATATCGAGAAAGCATACGATACTACCTGGCGACACATTATTTTAAAACAACTACATGAATGGGGTTTTAGGGGAAAACTGCCCCGCTTTTTAAAATCTTTTTTATCACGACGTTGCTTCCGGTACCGAGTTGGTAGCGAAGTGTCAGATCTTTTTATCCAGGAAAACGGTGTCCCTCAGGGGTCAGTTTTAAGTGTTACACTGTTTGCAATTGCAATTAATAGTATTGCAGCCACAATAAGGAGTCCCATACGGTACTCCTTATATGTGGATGACTTTTTAATTTTTATTGCCTCTTCCAGCCTGAGAAGCGCTGAGCGGCAGTTGCAGCTCGCGTTGAACAGGCTGGATGAATGGTCAGTGCACACCGGTTTTCGTTTCTCCGCTGAGAAAACCCGGTGTGTACTTTTTACTCGTAATAGAAGTCTTTTACCAGAGCCCCACCTTACCTTGAGGAACACCGTTTTAACTTTTACTGATACTGTTCGGTTTCTGGGCCTTATCCTAGACACAAGGCTCAGCTGGCTGCCTCATCTTAAAGACTTGAAAGCCAGGGCCTTGAAAGTTCTGAATATTTTAAAATGTCTTTGTGGCAGGTCATGGGGCGCTGACCGCTCCTGCCTGCTACAGTTTTATCGAGCCTTTGTACGGTCGCGGTTGGAGTATGGTTGCATTGTCTACGGTTCGGCACGGGACAGTTATCTACGGATACTGGATAGTGTCCACCATGCAGGAATCCGGCTCGCCACGGGTGCTTACCGCACCAGCCCCATACCCAGCATCTGTGCTGAGTCTGGCGAGCCGCCGCTTTCCACCCGGCGGCATCTCCTCATGGTGCGACACTATGTACATATTGCCACAACTCCTGGTAGTCCTGTGCACGACGTAGTGATGCGACCGAACTTTGAACGGCTATATGCCAATCGCTGTAGAGCGACCAAACCGTTCAGCCACCGTACAAAGGCTATTTTAGAAGAATATGGTTGTGAGCTGCCCGCTTTTTATCACCAGGGATGGAGTAAATCTCCTCCCTGGCTTTTAACGAGGCCCAGAATAATTTTAAATCTTTGTCGGTATAACAAATTGTTTACCGATAATAATGTTTTTATTAGTGTTTTTACCGATATCCTAAATCAGTATCACACATTCACCCCGGTATATACGGATGGGTCTAAGCAGGCTAATAGAGTAGGATGCTCTGTAGTATTCCCTCGAGCGACTTACACATACAAACTAGATGGTAGATGTAGCGTTTATACCGCCGAGTGTTACGCTGTGTTAAAGTCGCTCCAGCATATGAAAGTAGTCCGTGATAAGAGGTTCATCATATGCTGTGATTCCCTCAGCTGTATTCAGGCTTTAGGAAATATGTACCCAGCAGATCGTCTAGTCCAGGATATCCAGGACACCCTCCTTTCCTTGCAGTCTCACGGAAAGGAGGTTTTATTCTGCTGGGTACCTGGCCATGTGGGAATCAGGGGGAACGAGGTAGCCGATGAAGCTGCACGGTTAGCCTGCGACAAGGTCAGAACCGACTTTGAACCGGTCCCAAAGTCAGACCTTGCCTCGGCGACGAAGAGATTTGTTTTTGATGTTTGGCAGAGGCAGTGGCTGGAAGTCGAGCATAATAAGCTCCGGCTGGTCAAACCGACAGTTCAGCCGTGGAGCAGCTCCTTCCAGCGGGCGAGGAGGGATGAGGTTCTCCTTACTCGCCTCCGTATAGGGCACTGTCCTCTCACGCACAGCTTTCTTCTTCGCCGGGAGGACCCACCGGAATGTGATGCTTGTGGCGTACCTTTGACGGTTCGCCACATTTTAAGTGAGTGTATTTTATTTTTAGACTTAAGGGCAGACGTTGGCTTAGCCAACGATCTGTCACTTATTTTAAACAATGATAGTGACAATGTGGCTAAGGTTTTAAAGTTTTGTTGCTTGGCCGGTCTTGTCCCAAAAATTTTGGGCAGATCGGCCTAGGTTTTAGATTGGATTGGTGGCCATTTACAACCACCAACCCAAGTACTGCTTTTTACATGTGACACTGCTTATATGGCTGGCCCTTTTACAGCCAGCCATCTAACTTGTTTTTTAACCTGGTTGGCCCATCTACAGCCAACCAGTTAATGTATGTAATTTTATATTCTAGTCACAGTTTTACATTTTATGTTGCCGTCTGTGTGGCCGACCTCTTTACAGTCGGCCACGCAGATGGTATTTTATTTAGTATGTTAGTATTTTATTGTGCTGTCTCTGTGGCCGACCCCTTTACAGTCGGCCACAGAGACGGCAATTTTGCCACATTGTCACGCTTGGTTGTTGTTAGGGCGCTAATGACCCCGTCGTCGACGCGCCCTAAAACCCAAATAACAACAACAACTTGAAACCTGACAGTATTGCTAGTTTAATTCAGTTTTCCGAATCATTTTATTTGCATAAATTCGAACATGATACGATTTCATGTCGAGTATAGGTACACCTTCGACAATAGGTAGGTAGGCTGATTGTAAATTGGATAAAAATTTAGCTACTCAATTTATACATCATGAATCTGTCAGATGATAAATTCAAAAATTACTAGAAAATACTTCAAGGCACTTGTGAATCTTATCTTGAAAGCTAATGGAATTCTAAATAAGCAAAACAGTTTTGAAGCCTAGACTAGGCATTCGACATACGCTAGGTTGCTTTTTATTTCATTTTCAAAGGACATCTAACATTTTTCCTGAAATAATTTCAAGGATTACAATTTAACTGTCTAATTACCATGATTTTAACAATTTTAGATATAGATAATATATACTTTAATTTTAAAACTTCCTCTCTTTAAACAAGAAAACTTACATTATATCCACCACCGCTTCTAAGAAACCAAACAACAGTGACGGACGTCAAGCACTTGTTCCTGTGATTGTTGGAGCTACAGAGCGGTGCTGTCTGTGTTTAAGCGCATGGTGTTACCAATAATTATACTCTACTGTAATGAAAGAGCACAGCCCCCTGGATCGCATTTGAAAAAGTGATAGATCAACTTAAAGAAAAATATAAAGGAGATGGGAAGATAAAAGTAGGCTTAAATAAGAGAGAAAAAATTCATTTAATAACAATAATATAACAGTTGAAAGGTAACTTGACATTTAAAGTAAGAAAAATGAAATTCTAGTGTCGACACGTGATGGAATCACCATGTGTGACTTTTAGAAATTAATAGCTGTTAAACGAGGACAATTATGAGAAAATTTGTCATTACAGAAAAAATTGGAAATAAATTAAACTATAAAGTATTAAAATTTTGGGAAAATCCGAGTGAAATTATTGTTCTACAGGAATGGGGGGATTTTGGTTCTTCACCAAAGAATAGTGTTTCCCCATGGGAATATATCATTGTTCCATGACGATTCAGCAATAGTTTTGGGAGCAGCCTTGACAGGCAGTCGAAAACAGTTTTTAAGCAGGCAGTTTTGAAGTAGCAGTACGCGTTGTTCCACGAGGGTAAATTTCAAAATGTAGCTACTGACAGTTTACTTATATTGCCTCGGAAATAGTTTGCAGGCTCTAATACTGGCTTTAGAAGAGAAGAAGTTCATTTTTGAAATTCTACATCAAGAACTTTTGTTAAAATGGGTATAGAAGTCAATAGTAGCAGTGGTTAAAACTATCTCTAAGCTCCCTCTGAACTGTGGGGTGCAAATATAAGTATGTTTGCCAGAGTGGATGCTTCCTTACAGTATTGTGCCTTGGAGGATAATCTGCATCTTCATATGTGATTTCGAAGTTTGATATTTGCTTAGATGTTTTCAATAGTGTAATCTGATACCAGTGTTCACCTCAGTAAACTTTCAGAATATATTTCAAATTCGTAACTACAGTGACTTTTTTTCATTTGTGTATGACCTGTTAGCTATTACAAGGTAAACTAATAATTTTGGAGCATACATCCCTTGCCGGAACACTCTACTAGGACAAAGACATCCAAGCTGCCTAACCTACAGATGATCACTTGTATAAACATAGGGCGCTAATGACCCCGTCGTCGACGCGCCCTAAAACCCGAATAACAACAACAACAACTTGTATAAACAATTTGTATTATCTTGGTTCTCCGGGTGGAGCCACGTCGATTTATTAAAACCTAACATTTCTGCCACACAGTAGCAGGAAGCTAGCCCATACGCACTATTCATCCGCGGTGTCGTCACTGTGCCCAGTGTAGGCGGTAGGATGGGATAGTTCATCTTGGGTTTGCCTGATCAGGTACGACCAAATATGGTCTAGTTGCAAACCACTGTCGGCATTCATGTTGTTCGGCCGTTTTTGTATTTCTAACGCTTCTCTTACACGCCTTGGCCACTAATTAAGATTCACATGAATATACTCTACTAGACCCATGTTTCTGATTTTCAAACCATTGTGTTTCCTCGCAATCATTTGAGATGTGTTGTGTGTCATGCTCTCCATCAACTATTCTTCCATCAAAGTCAAATTGGCCTGCAAATCATGTTTCTTTCCTTTATGGACTAGTACTGTTATGTCATTTTTCCAGTTGTCTGATAAGCAGCAAGCAGCAGCGGACTCCATTTATTGTGGAGTGGCTATGACAGGTACACAAAAGCGGTCACACCTATAGATACTTAATCTTTCCAAGTTTCACTGTATTATGAATGTGTATTGCCTGATGCCCTAGAATGCAGTGAAAACATGAGATTCACCAAGTGAGATATGTGAGCAGAAACACTCTGGCCTCCCATTCAGGAGGATGTGGGTTTTGAATCTCCATCCAGGCATCCAGAATTGGGTTTTCAATGGTGTCCTCAAAATCACTCCATGCATATGCTGGGATGCTACCTACAAAAGGCCATGGTCAAATTGCTTCCCATTCCTAAATGCCAGTTTTTCCCACCTCTAATGATCTCAACATCTACAAACAAAACAATTCCTGCATGGTAGACCAAGGTTGCCTGTGTGCTGCAACGTTAACAGATTGGCTGGGACCGTTTGCTGAAACCATCGATTATGTATGACCAACATTCAGCAGTAGCCCTCTAAAGACATCATGTTGCAGATGTTGGGAAATGCATATGTCACGCCAACTATTTGGCTATTCTACACAAACATATTCAGGTGAAACCATACAGGGTGCAGTTGTTGCAAGAGCTCAGACCTAAGGATCACACTGACCATTCACAGATCTGTGTGCATTTTGAGCTGATTTTTAGTGACAAGGGAATTTTTGTTGTATCTGTCAAGGTGAACAGTCAAAACATATGCCTTTGGATTATGGAACATCCTAGTGTAACAGTGCAACACTTTATTTTTCAGCAATGGGGCTCTAGTACATTTTTATTGGGCCATTTGTGATAACGTCAATGCTGAACTTGTGGGTTGTTGCTTATCAGTACAAGCCTCTTCTACTTGGCCTCCCTGGTCACCTACTAAAAGCCATGTGATTTGTTTTATTATTTTTATGGAATGATGTTAAAGATGGAGTATTCATTTCTCCTTAGACACCTGGTTTAACAGAACTATGTGGAAGAATCATGGATGCAGTTACTGGTATTGATCTTGAGATGTGAGGATGTTTGTGGCAGGAACTTCAATACAGGATTTATGTCTGCTATTACACCACAGGTACACTTATCGAGCACCTATATGATACATCAAAAATTTGAAGAGATTCTGTATCTCTAGATGTAATTTTTTGTTGTTGTATCTGTCATATCCATGTACAGTAAATACCTGAAGTCACATAGAGACTTGTGAATCAACCTATAATTCTAGTGTGTTACATGGTGTATGCTTATTAATACATCTGTAATAATATTATCCATAGCAACCCCTTTACGCTCTTCTAAATTACCTTCTTCAGTGGTAATTTCCTAAGGATCTGTTTCTAATATCTTATGTATACTAATGTGAAGTATACCTTCAATTTTCTCTCCCACAATACTCCCTAATGATTTTGCTAAACCAGTCATAAAAAATATAAGTGTTGTAATTTCAGCAGAGCCACTGTTTTTTTTATTTTAAAATATTAATATTGTTTATGTTCTGAATAATCAATATTATTCAAATTCAATGTTTGCTTAATTTTCTCTGTACATATTTCACTCCATTTCCAGGATCGTCTTCAGTTGTTTATGTGTATTTCTATTACACGCCAGTTCAGTATCAGCATTTTCTCTACCATATTGCTATTTTGTGGAAATGTTTT
Source organism: Vandiemenella viatica (assembly GCA_031002005.1). Lineage (NCBI taxonomy): Eukaryota > Metazoa > Arthropoda > Insecta > Orthoptera > Morabidae > Vandiemenella > Vandiemenella viatica. The sequence continues at coordinate 388,571,243 of CM061920.1, read as the reverse complement.
ATCTTTTACAAGTTTTATTACTCAAAATTAATCTAAACAACACTTACCACGGCAGGAGGGAGCAGCAAATGGTGAAAAAATGAAGATGTATAACACAGTATTTTGGTGGTGAACACAAGTGCTATGGAGTAGATAAGAGACATGTTTAGATGATCAGATGTGACCACAATGACCATAGGTGGGTGCTGGTGTGGTCACATCTGATATTCTCAACATGTGTCCATATACACACCACTAAGGTTCACCAACAAAATGGTGGATAAAATGTGTTGGTCTTTTTTGTGTCCATTATTTCCTGTTTGCCTTTACCTCTGGTGTTGGATTTAAGTTCCCTACACTTTCTTATTTTCACTTAATGGAGGCATTTTCCTTTAATTAATATAGTGAGTATGATCAATACTACATATGAACTATTGAAGATACTCAAGAAAATGGAGTGAATCATTCAGTGAATTCTTCACGGGTGTCCAGCCGGATGGAGTCAAAGAATGACGATGTTTCAACAACCTGCTTGGTTGTCTCCATCAGGTCTATTTGAGATAGTTACTTCTCGAAATCACCGCCGAAAATTCTAAGGTCGTGTATTGAAGGTTGCCAGGATGCCCAATCAGCACGCCGGAACCGAGGGTATCGATGTTGCGGACTGCGTTTGGAGCCACAACCGGTCACCCATCCAGGCACTCACCATGCTCAACGTTGCTTAACCGGTCACTGCAAACTGAGGCTTTCAATGTTGCAGACCGCGTATGGAGCCAAAACAGGTCACCCATCCAGGTACTCACCACGCTGAACGTTGCTTAACTTGAAGCCGTAAGTGCTGGCGAACTTAATCGACGGCGTCAGTTTGCATCCATTTGGCCTTGTTGAGAAGATTTCTGTTTTTCAAGACATAGATCACTAATAATCGGCCTCCAGGCTTCACTCAAGTACAGTCCGCTATCCCTATTGATGTTATTCTTGTTAAGCTGTGTTTCCAGTGCTTCTTGAATTACTGAGTCCCAGAATGAAGAGACCCTGGCCAGCACCACCGTTTCATCAAACACTATCTTATGCTCTTCATCGAAAGCATGCTCGGCTATTGCGGACTTTTCCATTTGCACCAGTCTCAAGTGTCGTATGTGCTCGGTAATACATTCAGCGATAGTTCTGATCGTCTGCCCGATATAAACTTTGCCGCGTTCACAAGGTGTGAAATAAATACCAGGAATTCTTAGGCCTAAATCATCCTTAACTGAGCGAAGCACATCACTTATCTTGGCGGGCAGCCAAGAAATGCTTTTTATGCCAGACCGCGCAAAGAGCCTTCCAATCTTTCTGGACATGTTGCCGGCATATGGCAGAAAGGCAAGAGTTTTTGGTGGTTCAATCTGTTCAGTCGGGGGTCTTGGTGGCTTCTGGATAAAAGCACACACTATCTGTCGCCGAGAGTACCCATTTTGTTCAAAAACAGTCCTTAGATGTTTCAACTCCAACGGTAGGCTCTCACGATCGGAAATGACTCTCGCTCTGTGCACCAGTGTGGTCAATATGGAGTGGCATTGTGCTGGGTGGTGGTAACTGATTGCACCCAAGTAACGTTCAGTGTGGGTGGGTTTGCAGTACACACTACGTGCCAATAATCCATCAGGTTTGCTTTTGATTAAGATGTCCAAAAACGGGATGCACCCTTCCTTCTCAACTTCAGAACCATCGCTGAATGTATTACCGAGCACAAACGACACTTGAGACTGATGCAAGTGGAAAAGTCCGCAATAGTCGAGCATGCTTTCGATGAAGAGCATAAGATAGTGTTTGATGAAACGGTGGTGCTGGCCAGGGTCTCTTCATTCTGGGACTCAGTAATTCGAGAAGCACTGGAAACACAGCTTAACGAGACTAACATCAATAGGGATAGTGGACTGTACTTGAGTGAAGCCTGGAGGCCGATTATTAGTGATCTACGTCTTGAAAAACAGAAATCTTCTCAACAAGGCCAAATGGATGCAAACTGACGCAGTCGATTAAGTTCGCCAGCACTTACAGCTTGAAGTTAAGCAACGTTCAGTGTGGTGAGTACCTGGATGGGTGACCGGTTATGGTTTCATACGCAGTCCGCAACATCGATACCCTCGGTTCAGGTGTGCTGATTGGGTGTCCTGGCAACCTTCGATACACGACCTTAGAATTTTCGGCGGCAGCTAAGCCAGTCTGTTGGTGATTTCGAGAAGTAATTATCTCAAATAGACCTGATGAAGACAACCAAGCAGGTTGTTGAAATGTCGTCATTCTTTGACTCCGTCCGGCTGGACACCTGTGAAGAATTCATTGAATCAATATGCCGTGAAAGTCTCCATTTGCATATGGAGTGAATCATACTTGGGGAAAATAAAACAAACAAAACAAAATTCAATTTCTTTGATGTTATAAATTCACTAACTGCAATTCAGGAAATGGCCCACAACAGCCGACTATTTTTCTTTGTTAATTGTACTTGATAGTGGGAATGTTGTTGAACATCCAGAGAATGAATATTAACCAATTCTTCTGAGCAGTTGTTCTATCAACCTCAGTTCTCCCTGTTCCAACTAATTCAAGTTACAACATAGATCACATTTGTCTTACTATGCTTGTGAAAAATAACCAGTTAAGCATAGCCAGACTGAATAATCTGATATTGGAGAGAATCATCCCACTTTCCTCAATTTTTTATTGGCAAGAGACAGCTGTTACATTCTTTACAACTTAACAGAATTACCTGAGAGTGTCGTACATTCATTATTATTATTTTTTTTTACGTTGTTTATATCAATAATAAAAGTTAACTAATAGTATGTGGAAGGGAAGAGATTACTATAATCACTGGCTGATACTCTATTTCTGGCATTTAATGGTGGGGGAAATTTTCTTTTGTAGGTAAGGGATTTGGGAAATGAAACAAATTGCCAAACAAAATGCTGTACAATTTACCACAAACACTGAAAGGACTAAAAATTAAAATCTGTAAAGAATAAAAGTGGGAGAGTAGTGAAATTATACTGAAAAAATTTAAGAGTAAAAAAAGAATCGCGAAATGGGGGAGTTGGTACAATACAATACATTCATTTTCCATTGATCCCAATATAAGAGACTGGCTCTGTGGGATGTGGAAAGTTGTCAATTTACAGATTAAAAATTGCATAACAAAGTAATACATTCACCATAAGATGTACAGTCATAGCATACATGGTAAATTAATTATGTAAACTACATTTACATAAACTACTGGTAGTTTATTTTGTACATGCCCTAGAAATAAATTCTTCTACAGAGTAGGAGGAGTTGGTGTGTAGCTTAATTGCCAAGCATATGCTCTACTGCAAGCAAATTATCTGTACTTCATAAAGTAAAGTCTACATGAATTGGCAAATATATAGGAGTTATGTTTCCTCCCTCAACCTTTAATAGAAAATTCCTTAACTCTTGTATTCAGTATTATTTTTCCCTACATATTAGAGATGTATACATCTATTCTTAGGTGGTTTTGAAATTTCTGCTCTTTCTATTTCAACTGTAATTAGATTGTAGTTATTTATTTTTCTGATGAATTATAGGTTCTATTTTTGCGGGATATGATTTTGCAGTTATTTTTAGTATATTATCCTATGTGTAACGAGTATTAATTCATTAATTTCAGAACTTAGATTTTAGGAAGAATGCATCAGCTTTTTTCATTTCTGTGCTTTTTTATCTTTAGGTTTTATGAAATGCACGTCAGCTGTGTTATCTGTAGTGATTTGTTCGTGGCTGCTGATGACACATTTTGCACCCAATGTGGTCATTTGTTTCATTACCAGTGCCTGATACAGTGGATTGAAAGGTTAGTATTCACAAATCATGTTTTGCATTCATATGCACTTATGCCATGTCTACCAAAAATGTCGCTGGTAAAGACAGTATTCTCTGGAACCTACAATTTTAATTGTACTACAGTTTTCATTATGTACATCATAGGTCAGTAGTATGTGCATTCTTGCATGGGCGCCCATATGATACTTTGTAGGGGGGGGCCAAGACCTGATCGATTGGGGTATTTTTAATATCATACCTATACTGAAATTTGTTTTGCTGATTCCCCCCCCCCTCCCCCCCTCCCCCCCCCCCCTCCCCCCCCCCCCCCCCGCGAAAATAAATTAAATTAAAAAAATTATCGCTTACTAAATTTTCGCTGTTCATGCGGTTAAACTTCAGCATATGCTTGTTTACATTGGAATGCAGTAAACACAACATCATGTCTGACGTTTTAATTTATCACTTTTTTGCTACTAAAAGATATTCAAAACTTATTTTACATATGGCATATGTCAATGTATACGTGCATGCACCTGCACAATTATATCGCTGTACAGTAAATAGTTGAGGATAGATGATGTCATAAATAATGATATGCGCCAAAGACGTGTTTTTCCAAAAAATGGAGCGAAAATTACCCCTCAAATATTCATCCAGTGTTTCATTATGAGAGCACTTCCAACAAACTTTAAGCACAATTTCAGTAATTTTTCAAACATTTTCTCACTTACATGTTTATCGTCAAGTATAACGGAATTAGAGCACGCCGCGCTACCCTATGTCTCTCCCTCTCTCTCTGAATAGAGTAGGCAATTTAGTTAGAGCCTATACGCGAAACCTAATTTAAAACACCATGACTGCGCCTCATGTGAAGTATTGCTCAAAAGTGCTCCTTTATGCCAACCAGGAGCAAATTGAGAAGTTACAAACAGGGCAATGCGAAACTATATTGCATTGCGATATATATACACCAACGCGGGATATGCGTAACGTTTTAAATTATTTTTCTATTAATGAGCGAATAAAGCGAAATATTTTAATATTTATTTTTAAAATGGTACGCGGAATAATAACTCCAGAAATGTGCGATCGGGTTGGAATACGTAGGAAATCGGACAGGGAGAGTTACACAACAGAGCAATCATATTGCTCTGCCGTTTAAAAGCACCTTGTCCAAAACAAAAAATTTTGAACAAATTTTACTAGTTGAGAAAGCTAAATAAAATGATTTCTTTCTCTCTCCCTTTTGTTTCTACTATTTTTGTTGAATGGGGAGACCACGTGGCCGACCTCGGCCGCGGCTTTATACTGGCCCTTTTATAACAAAACAATAACACGTTAAGTACTATACTGAAACCATTTAATATTTAGCAACGTAAATGCAGAAGCAACTTTAATACAGAATGCAAACTCAAAATACACACTTCAGACGATTTTACACTAGTAGTGATGTAAAAAGCAAACTGAAATAAATTATTATACATTGGTTGGTTTATGGATTTAACACTAATATTTATGTGAAAAAGCAAACTGTAAATTTCTTTTCTTCTTGCCGAACAAGTCAATCACTTTGTCCTGGAAACCAGGGTTTTCCGCTCTTTTCCTGTGAACACTAAGAAGGCACAAGCTGGACAGACGGTCCTCGCTAGTAGTACTTCTCAGCCATGTCTTCACTCTACGCAGTGTGCTGAAAGAACGTTCTATGGTGCAAGTTGTGGGGGGTATGGTCTGGTAGAATACAAGCAATCTCCTTACAGCTGGGTAAAACATAGTTTCTGCAAGTATATCATTGAGCTTTGTTTTTTCCAAACACTCCTTATTTGTCCAAACGTCATACCATAATCTGGCTTCTGCTTCCAAGTTGTCTATTTGGTAAAACCTTTCCAAACTTTTTATATCTCTCATGAAATCTTCTTTCTTCTCCTTTTTCATTAAATGTGGGTGAAGAATCCCACCTTTGAATGGTATGTCTTTGTCTTTTTCAAATCTTGTGATAAGTGACGTGATTATGGAATCCATGTACGGATTGTAAATTGCCACCTTGAAATAGTCTTGGGGTGATGAGTAATGGACATTCACATTGCATCTGAGGGTCTGCCTTCCAGTCAATCTTGGGATTTTTACATCTATGTCAAGTTCCTTACAATCTTCTTTCACTGCTTCGAAAATGTTTCTGAATTCGTCATCACTTTCTCTCTGCTTTTGAAAATTGGCTATCAAGTCGGTGTTGACGAATCTGTAAACTGAGTGGAGATCCATATCAGTACCTGGAGGTTTGTTCACTATTGGTTCCAGATATGAAGAATACCTCGATATAATGTGTAGACAAACGATAAATGTAGTTGATGATGTTGCACAATCAAGTTGGCTGGCACGTGATCGAGTGTCTTGATTGTATTCACTGTTATATGCCAGGTGATTCAGACTATCCTTTATTACCAAGAAGTTTTCTTTGAATATCCTGATTGATTTATATTTATGGGACCATCTAGTTTCACAAAACAGTGGAATGTTAGGTATTGTTTTCCTACGCAATAGACTTTCTCTATAGAACCTAATAACTTCTTTTATAGTTCCGATAGTGTTACGAATTTCCTGGACACTGTTAAGATCATTGACAACTAAGTTCAGTCTGTGCGATGCACAATGAAAATAGACAGCTGAAGGATACTTCTCTCTGATCCTGGCCTGCACTCCAGTTTCATGGCCTGCCATTGTCGAACAGCCATCAAAGCCAAGGCCAATCAGCTTATTCATATTAAGCCCTAATTTTCAACAAAATTTAAAATAGATGAAGAAATTCCTTCAGCATCCAATGTAATAAGCTCCGTAAACCCTAAAAATTCTTCTTTTACTGTAAAGTTATCTTTCTCGTCTACAAATCGTACTCCCACAGACAGTTGCTCTTTTCCACTAATGTCAGCCGTTTCATCTGCCAGTAATGCAAACGCTGATGATCTGTTTACCTCATCAATAATCTCGTTTTGTATCACGGAGCCACATGTACTTATTAAATCGTTTTGCACTCTGTGTGATGTATATTTCGCTTTTCCACAATAGTTTTGCATATGATCCGCCAACACTTTGTCCCCCGCACTTACTCTAAACAAAAGTAAATCCTGAAAGTTTCCTTCGCTTGAATTCTTTCCTCTGATGGATATGTCATGAGTGCCACAGAAAATTAAAGTAGCAAGAATTGATTTTAGTTTTTTTCTGTTGGTATTTACAAGCTCCGTGATCCCACTATCTAACTGTTCGATCACGTTTTTCTTTCTCATTTCTAAAGACTCACAAAAACTTTTAGCCTTACTCGTAGATTCTAGATGCCAACTGCTCTTTTCATGGCCTCGAGCATCTTCATGAAAATGTTTGTAATCTTGATGAGCCTTTATCACGAAAGCACCAAATATCCCTCTTTTTAAAACAGGTTTGAAAAGACTACAAAACTTACAAAGGCCTCCCTTCAACTTGGGGCGAGTATACTAGCCATGAGTACTTTTGTAGCCAAGTTTTTTGAAAAAGGCCTTTTGATAGTTTTTTTCTCATCAATGTCATTTTTGAAATCATAATTCATATTTAGAGCATGTATGTTTGTTATTAATTGATACTTGACTTCGTCTGACACTGAATCATTTATGTATTCACCTAAATCAAAGCTGTGATTAACTGTTAATGAACTACTAACGAACTCTGGATTGTTAACGGTGGAAACTGTAGCGGGTGGGTTGGCGTCATCCATATCAGTAGCATCAGGAGTAATGATATCAGCAGACTCAGGGCTAATGGTGGAAGGACATTGTTGCAACGTGAAGTCAGGAGTTGGTGTTGAGAATTTAGAAGTAGTTGTGGGACGCACTTTCGAAGGTATTGGATCTGGAACTTTTAATGAGTCATCGAGGTTCCTTTTCTGTGTAGCAGTATCACCTTTTTTTCCAAAGAAATTCCTGATATCCATCCCTGAAATAAATATTTCTGACTCGATTAGGTCAGAACGAGTGAGCCAATATTTTGCAAGATCAATGTGACAGTATACTCACCAAATATTGAGAGAAAAGATGAAGCCTGATACTGGCAATAAATAAACACGGTGGTATTGCCGGTTGAGAGTCGACAGGTGCAAGATCAAGGTTGTGACGATGCCTCTTCCTTTCTTCAAACCACTTAAGAACGACTTTGGAATATATAGCAATGTCGGCGTATATTGTATATATGCACTCGGTGCCTCACGTCGACTGCGAGCGCGACGTACAACATAAAGTGTTTCCTAGCGTAGCGCGAAGGTATAATAATATTGCTTGATTGGCGGTTGATTTGAACCAGCATTATACGGCAGTTATGCTAACTAGCAAGTAAATACTATATTATTATATATCAGGTTGACTAAAAGAATAAATAAAAGATAGTCGCTTGTATAAAACAAAATAAATAAAGCAGTTAATGTTGTAACCGTGAACACTATATATATTTCCCGAGAATTAGGGGGGGGGCCGCGGCCCCCCCCTGCCCCCGGGTATGGGCGCCCCTGCATTCTTGCAGCTTCTTTATGCTGCTTTCAGACTATTGCTTCAATGAGATTATAGACTTATGTCACTGGTTGTTCTGAAGATAGTTGTGTCCATTATTGTTATTTGTATTATAGTGACATTAAAGATAATATTTTTAAATTAATTGTGATGGAGCATGTGCTCTGATGGCAGTTTTCCTACATATGTACTTTCTTGTTTCATGATCAGTTCTTTTTTCATAAATTCTTTGAAATCAATTTCATCACCCACCTACTTCTGCCATTTATGAATTTTAATTTTAAATTCTTTTTGGTTTTTGGCAAATTTTTACTTGGTAATTTAGTCAATTTCTTGTCACCCTTACTTACAAAAGAAAATTTTCTCACTAAAATAAGGTGCCAGCTGGCTCTTCCCTTCCGTGTACTACTCCTCATTTTTCCGCTAGTATTTAATTGTGCATCATCACCAATCTATGCCTTATACACTCCCAGCATTCTCTTTATCCACCTCCTGGCACCCAATGACTCATATCAGCCACATATTGAGTTATGCAGTTACAAATATAGATGCCGTCTTTTTTATCCCTCTCCCCTTCTCTATGTTTGTTTGATTCCTAAAATGTGAGACCCAATATTCAAGCAATGGTCTGACCAAGGTACTTCCCTAGTGCATCCTCCCACCCCAGTCTCCAAAAAATGAAGGATTCTAAAACCTCTCCGAAACACCTGCTCAATATATCATGCCCCACTTGATTTTAGTATGAAATGTTGTCTCAATATATTTCTACTTAAGATCTTTAAGAATCAATTCCTCCCCCATCCTATAACCAAAGGATACTTTTAATATTTTTTTAACTCCATACTTGCTAAACTTTGCGATTGCTGGGACATATCAAAGGGATGGACCCAACGATGCTTCAAGGATTTGATTGGAAATAGAACTGCAGGGTAAAAGACCAAGAAGCTGGACTAGAAGCATATGGTTCAATCTGGTTAAAGTGGTCTAGAGTCCAAGAAGAGGAAATCAACCTGGCAGACAAAAGTTGGCGAGTGCTCTTACGCCGCCCCTGGGAAACTGGAGACGGATGATAATTATTATGTCCTGATAAATTGACTCTTCTTGGTGTTTATTTTCATTCCATCTTATTAGATGTCTCTCTAGATTCCTCTGTAGTTGTTCAATCCTCTAGTTTTGAAGCTATTATTTAATATCCTAAACCCACATTGCTGTCCTTCAAACCAGTTTCTATCCTTGCAGACATTTCTGATGTGGTTACATATCAATTTCTCCATCAGCTACCACTGATATCCTAATGGGGGTATAATTTTCAACCCTTTTTGACACCCTTCCTAATGGATAGGTACTGCTGTCACAATTTTCCTGTCCTATGGTAAGCAGCAAGTCTCAATTCAGTTTAAATTATAAAAGGTATCCCACTATCTTTAATACATCTTTAGTAATATTATCCACACTGCCCCCTTTGCAATTTTTTTAGCTTTCCTTGTTCTCTCATAATATTATCCTGATATATTTCTAGTTTTTTATTGTGACCATTATTACTTATTCTGATTTCCCCCCCCCCCACCCCTCCCTGCCAGTATATTAATATTGTTTCATTAAATCATTTACTTAATATCTCTACCTTTTTTAAATCCTTAATAATGTCTCCATTCTTATCCCCAATTGTCTGAATCTACCCTTCTCTTCAGATTTCTAACAAAACCATAGATATTTCTAGATGCATCATTCAGCACCAATAATATTCTTGATAAATCCGTCCTAAGCTTCTCTCTTTGCTGCCATTAATTTCTTTATTAGTTGTTTCTAGTATTGCCTACTGTCTTGCTATCTCTCCACTCTGCTGTGTTCTCTTTTTACCAGCTTCTTTAGCTTCCTAGTTATAGTGTAGTAGGTTCAATACTTTCCTTTATTTTCTGTTTTTAGAATAAACATTCTTTCCCCCATTCTGATTTTCTCCACGAACTATTCCTACCTCCTTTCCAGTATTCTTCTTCCATATACTGAACCTTTCCCTAAAATGTCTCTTCAGTTCTGAGATTTATGGCTTTTTATAATTGCACCTATGACCACCATCAGTTTTGGCCACTGGTTTACTGAACCCTCTCAGATCCATTAGAACTGCTTTGTGATCTCTTATTCTATACATTACTCGAGGTCCTTCACTCTGCTTTGCCACATGCATAAAGCCTCTTTCACTCACAAACATTTCTGCAAATCTCATTTCTCTATTGTCATTCATCTTATTTTCCTCTCAGGCCACACCTGGTAAATTTGTCTCCACCAATTGTGACTAATGTTTACTCACCTTAGACTTGTGAAAGTTAATTTAATTTCTCTTCAAGAGCCTCACCTTCACCATAAATTGTTACAGTGTAATTAACAGCCAAATTTTTATAAAGTTTTATTTTGTTTCACCCCAGAATCATAACTATGATCTATGAACACCTGCAAACTGTGGTATTCTTTGCACACCAGTAAGGAAACTCTTCTCAAAGTCTCCTATATGTCTGCAGTATAACCTTTAGGGAAAACCCCTCCTTCCATTAACAAAGGCTCTATCCTTATAACTCCTTATAGATTATACATCTCTATTAAATTACCAAACTCTACTACAGTAGAACTCCAATTATCCGAATTCCGATTATCCAAATCGCTTTTTTAATTAAGACGGAAACGTACTGCGATAAAGCTTCCCCTCTTTTATAAAAACCAACCCTAAGTTCGGATGACTGCAGCATTGTTTACCGAGTGGTATGGCGAAATTTTAATCCCTGAAGTGCAGAAGCACCAAAAAAAAAACTCTTGGAAAAGAAGGCATTTTCAACATACATACAATAATTAATTAAAATAGACCCTTTTTAGGGAAAAATCCGATTATCTGAATTTTTGATTATCCGAATGGGGTGCGGTCCCAATTGATTCGGATAATTGGAGTTCTACTGTACCTTATTATACTCCTATAGGTCTCTAGTAACAATTTTCTAACTGGCTTTATCATTTTGTCAAATTACTTTCACCTTCTAGTTGGGACTCTCTCCCCCCTCCCTCCCTCTTCCTATTTCTCTCCCATCATGCATCTGTTTTCAATCCCTTTGATCACCTTTTTCTTTCTCCTTTCACCAGAAATTCCACACCTAAACACAGGCACAGTCCTGACCCCATCATAACCGGAAGTTTGTAAAAGTAAGCTCCCTACAGTTCCTGAAGTGTCGGACATCTTTTTACTATTTGCCCTATGGCCTGTTGTTAGCTGCCAATCATTTTTTCCTTCCTCCTTACTTAACTCACTGTCTTTTTGTATTTGTGTCTATAGCCTTAATTATTTCACCCAGCTTCCTGAAAGTTCTGCCCTAAAATTTTGCTCTGAAACAATTTCTCTTTTACCTTTCCACTACATAGTCCCGAATCGAGTCACTTATTAACCCTCACTGCAATTTACACGCTTTACCACGACTGAATGCAGGTACCATTCTTTGGAGCATAATTTTTCCAACTAATTCGTACAAAACAAAAGAAAGAAACAATAATTAACGATATTTGTTCTTCTACATTAATATTGCTTTGTTGACAAAAGTTCACTCTCAGTATGAGTAATCCTGTTCATATATGAATTTTTATAACTTGTGTTCAATTCACTGATTTGATAATAATCACGCTGGCCAGGTTTTTGTAAATGCAGCTAAACTATGATTTACTTTTATGAATAAGAAACATGTAGCACTCCTTCATGGTGTACTATCTTGTTTAGACACAATTAGAATAGATTAATAAAAGTTTAGTTGTAACTCTATTAAATTAGGTCATGGAGAGAAGGCAACAAACAGGATCATTTAGAAAATATTCAGCCATTCCAAAATCATAGATATGCCTTCCTTGTACATCTCAGAAGTCACTATTTTACTTTATCTGTAGTTAGTTCTTTGTGTTATTCTTGCACTTCCATGATTGGATAATTTCTTGGAAAAAATTATACTTCCATAAATTTTGTAGAATATTGTATTACTAATGTGTCATTAACAGAATATGAGGTCTGTCCCTGAAGTATCCGACCTTCCTTTGATTCTTCGCTCCAGAAAATTATAGTGCCATATGCTGGGTATGAGTGTCAACAGTAAAGCTCTACGAACTACCTAGATGCTGCAGTTGTCCTTAGTTCACGTGCATTGTGTGTTTGTTTACAAAGTCTTTTGTACGTTTGTTGCATTTTGCTATCATAAAAAATGATGGAAAGATCGAAGCAACAAATTTGCATTGAATTTTGCTTTACACTCGAAAAGAGTCATGCGATAACCATCGATATGAGAAGATGGCATTTGGGGAGGAGTGTATGAGCAAAACACACATAAATAGTGGTATAAGCGGTTCAAAGAAGGCACACTTATTGATAGTAACTCTCACTCTGGGTGGCCTTCGACGACAAAAACACTGGATAATATCGAACGTGTGTGACTTGCGATCAATGAAGATTGTCAGTTGACTGTACGAGAACTAGAATGTGATCTTGGAATACTGAAAACTAGTGTTTGGAAGATTTTAACAGAAAATTTTGAAATGGTTTGAGTGTATGTGAAGTTCATTTTAAAATTGCTAATGGTGGAGCAGAAAAACATTCACCTTGAAGTCGCTCAGGACAATTTGGAAATAGTCAATAATAATGAAAATCTGCTTAAAAAGATTATGATTAGTGATGAATCGAGGGTTTATGGTTATGATCCTGGAACAAAATGACAGTCTTCGCAGCAGAAGCTGTTGGCAGAGCCACAACTGAAAAAAATACCCCAAAGTTGGAGCAATGTCAAGTTGTTGCAGTTTTTTATTATTATTGTTGTTATTATTATTATTATTATGGTGTTTTTTTTTTTTTAATTTAATTTAATTGCAATGGAGCACAGGCTCCGGTGGCAATTTCCCTACACAGCTATCTTCCCCCTATCCTGCACCAAATATTATGCTAAATCAAAAAAGAATATTATGAAAAGGTTGCTTTACACAATTACAGAAAACATCATCAGTTTTGGTCAAGCGATGACTGACATCTTCATCATGATAACACACCAGAGAATCTCGTGCAGCAATATTTAACAAAGCACAAAGTCGTACAGTTCTGTCAGCCTTCGTACAGTCCTGATGTAGCTCCATGTGACTTTTGGCTGTTCCCAAGATTAAAAATGCCTCTCAAAGGACAGATTCGATGACGAAGAAACACTTGGAACTAATTAAGATGAACATTCTAAAGGCGATACCAAAAAACGAGTTCTAGGACAGCTTCCAAAAATGGAAAGGCCATCGGGAGCGTCAAATGGGGGATACTTTGAAGGATGCCACCAGCCCGATGACGCAGAATAACACCAGTGGGGAAATATGAAGGAAGGTCAGATATTTTTGAGACAACCTCTTATATAGCTACCATTTATATACCTTAAGCTCTGCTTCAGCTTTCCAGTATTTTATGAGAGACAAAAGGTCTCACACATTGCACTTACGACATTTTTAGACACACTGGGCGAACAGAGCCAATGACGGAGCAGATTCCAGTGCCAGTGAGGGGATTTTCACACACACTGACTAAGCAGGAACTGATGAAAACATTTTCAGACTTGAGTGCAGTAGGGTTTTGGCTTTGATGGAAGAAAGATGCATAGACCATTCAACAAACATTACCTCATTAGATTATTTTACCATAGAAGGAAATAAAGAAAATATTGAGTTAACACACGGTACTTGATACATCCTCTGTTGACTCAAGAAGATTAGGCAAATAGTCAAATAAATTAAGTACACAAATATTCTGCTATATTTTTATTTCATTTATTAATTTTACTCGATTACTAAATCAACTGATTTTATATATATATATATTTATATTATACAAAAGGTGTGAATGCAACTGGAATCGAAACAAGTAAAATCTATAAATAAGCCCAAAAACTTTCAATTTACTATATTTCTTTTGATTGTTGAATATCTTGCTACAGGAGCAACCTTTCCTGAGTTAAATCGCAGCTACAGATTGGGAATAAGCCCAAAGTAAAATTGTGAATCTTGTTATGCAATTATTTGTATTATCAACTCAAAAATACTTTGTTAAACTATTCTGTATTGTTATTACTAATAATAAATGTACGGCTTACCAACTTTTAGTTATTCCCCCCCCCCCCTCCTTTTTTCCATTTAGAAGTCTTCTTTCAAAAATGTATACATCTTTAACCAGCCTTCAGTTCTTCTACTCTGTCTTTGAAAATAGTTGGCTATTTTATGCCACAAACACGATTTACTCCTGACCACTTCAATTGTTACAGTAACATGCATAAATTGTTGTGACTGAGATTAACATCTCTCTATCACTGGCACCACTGTGGACAAATATGCATAAGGAAAGGGCCATTGATCGGACCGGCATCTGATTGCAGAGTTCATCAGCTGCATTTGCGGGTGCTGGATGCTGGACCAGCGAATCTGCCTGACCAGAGTGAAAGCTCTAATTTGATTACATTGCACCAGGCACTGGTGCCCACTCCAGCTTTGCCAGTGTGTGTGAAAATGCTCTTATTGTTTTACTGCTGATGAAGATTTAATTGTTTATTAAGGTTTTTGTTTTTCATGTATTCCATTATGTTGTTTGTGTTGATTCCTTTGTTTTTCTTGTTTCATATTTGTTTATTTTTGCCTTTTGTTGCACGACAAATCAATTACAATATTAAATTTTTAATGTCACACTATCATATTATAACCTACACAATTGATTGGTTGCCTATTCCAGTTTCCACCATTCCAACAACTTCATAAACTACAAAGGTGACCCAGAAACTAATGCACTACATTTTTTTTCTCAGCCCCCAACAATGGTATAAATGCAAAACTTGAGATATAAATTATTTGAAGTTTTCAGAGTGTGCGCGCAAAGTTTAGATTTCTTCCGACAGATAGTGTACTTTCAGCAATGGTTCAACATGGCGTCTGTGAGTGATATATGTTATAAGCAGCGTATCGTCATTGAATTTCTCACTGCGGAGCAAGAAACGGTTGGTAACATTCACAAACATTTATGTGCAGTTTATGAAGCATCAGCAGTCAACAGAAGTACAGTCAGTCGCTGGGCACGGAGGGTGAGGCCTAGTGTTGTAAAAAAAAAAAAAAAAAAAAAAATAAAAAAAATAATAAAAAAAATCATGTTTTTTCTGGGACATGTTTTTTTCATAACTACTAAATTTCATATTTGTAAGGCATTTATCGTTTAATATGACTGTTTTAGAGTTTATACTAAGTACTTATCTTAATTTTTAAATCTACTATATTTTTATGGTTCAGTAGAAAAAAATTACAAAAATATTGGTAACATCGACTGAAGTATTCTTTTACGAATGGGGATTTCCCGAATAGGCTAGGTTGCACGAGAAGGAATCCCCGTTGTTTGGATTGATACTCACTATTTGAACTAGTGCTGCCAGCCCTACAAATACGGATCTTTTCAAAAAATTAGGAATTTTAAATTTATCAACGGTTTTTTGCCTCTTTTTATTGCTTATTGTGCTTTCCTTATTTTCGTATACTTGTTAAACTTGCAGCATATAGTGGTACTGAGTCATTAAATTGTCAGTTATTATGAATCATTTCCTTGCAACCGTTGGCATAAACCAACGATTGAAAAGAAATAAAGCTCTTATTTTGTATGATAATAGATTTAAATTCAAACTTAAAAGATAATAATATGGAACTATCGGCGCAGTCTTTATGCACAGTGCTTACTATGCTGACAATTTAAAATTGCAATCTCAAAATCTTTTGTGTACAATGCAACCAGTAAAAGAAAATGTAACTACTTCTGAAGTTATGGATCTAGAGGAGACAAAGAAGAAACAGAAAATTCGACTCCGACCACACTAGTGTTGGTATTACTGATACTAGTGAATGTGGTACTGACCAAGAGGATGGATAAAAAATTATGTTACCTATGTAGATACATTTATGAATCATTATGTAAGAGATTATATGATTTAGTAAGATTAAAAACACACATGTAAAATGTAACTTCTGTAAATAAAACTATAATTTATCAAATATATTGTTATCTGAAAAAAAAAAAATTTAGAAGAAGAAAAAGTGTGCTAGGTTTTTTCATGTTTTTTTTACACAAATAAAAAAAATTTTTCTTTTTTTCAATTTGCAACACTAGTGAGGCCATCTGAAAACGGTTCTGCAGAGTTACAAGGTTTGCAGTGGTCAGGAAGGCCACCCATGGCTGTAACACCTGACAAGATGCAGTGTGCTGATGTGCTCATTCACGAGGACCGACGCAGAATGACTCGGCAGTTCGTGTGGGAGCTGTCAATCAGCAAAGGAAATGTGGGTGTAATCGTCAGTGCTCTTGATTATACAAAAAAAATTTCAGAATGGGTTCTGTGTCGTTTTACGGAGGAACACAAAACTCTCAGAAAAAAATTTTCTTCTGAGTTGCTGCAATGTTTTGAAGCTGAGGTGGAAGCCTTCTTGTCCTTTATTGTGGCGGGTAATAAAACCTGGGTTCACCATTTTGAGCCTGAAACAAAATGGCAATCGATGGAATGGCGCCATTCTGTCTCTCCACAGGAAGAAAAAATTGAAAGCGGCTGCTTTTGCTGGTAAAGTCATGATCACTGTGTTTTGGGACTGTGATTGTGTCATACTCATTGATGTGATGCCAAGAGGCACCACCATTACTTATGAGGCATATGTGAACACATTAACCAAACTCAAGAAGCGCTTCCAGTGACTTGGATGCCATAACAACCCAGGTGATTGTTTGCTTGAGCATAATGCACGCCCTCGTGAGTTTGAGAACGTTGGCACACATCACCAAACAGGGTTGGATGGTGTTACTCCATCCACCCTATAGCCCTGATCTAGCTCCCTCAGACTTTGGGCCATTGAAGAATGACATTCGTGGGAGACATTTTGAGGATGACGAAGAGGTGATACGCACAGTGAAGAAATGGCTTCGTGAACAGAACAAGGGGTGGTACTGCCAGGACATACACGCTCTTGTGTCTCACTGGAGAAAGAGCATAGAACGGGAAGGCAATTATGTGGAAAAATAGGGAGTGTAGAAGAAACATCATTCTTTCTTGTGTATAAGTTTCATTGTATTCAATAAATAATTGAAGAAAAAAAAGTGGTGCATTAGTTTCTGGGCCACCCTCGTACTTTTCATTAAGAGCAGTTAGATTTCCAGAAAACACAACCCCTTCTAAATTCAGCCTTCAGTGGAGTGAGATGCTTGAGTGAGTATAGGGAGACCTATGATATCAAAATTTGTTTATGGACTTGGTTAGGTATTTATTTCTGGAATATAAATATTTGTGATCTAGTTTTTGAATATTTCTTCAGGGGCTGGAATATGTTTCTCTATGGAAGCTGACTTTGTGAGGAAAGGAGCATTTCATTTAGGTAGAATGGCAGCTGATAAAGTGTGGCATTGTTGAAGATTACAGATACATACAGTTAATAATAGATTGGGTTTGCACTTGGAAGGAATTTTATTTTGAAGTAATATCAGGAGAAGAAGAGGAGGTGGTTGTTATTGAGATAGTAAAAAAATAAAGTTTTTGAGCTCTTCCATTGATAAAGAAAGCAGTGAAATTAACTGTTTCTGAAACACAGAGCATTTAAGTGTTCAGTAACAATGCTTCCTACAGGTGGCATATCTATTTTTACATAACAGTCATAGACTTGGGAGATGAAGGGAAATTGAGACCTACCTTAAACATCTATCTGTGGTGTACACAGTACATTTCATAACTTTTTTTGTCTAGATCCACCTAGAAGAGCAGCTGATGTAATTCCCAAATGACTACCATACCATGAAGTTCACTTGCTGCTACTCCAAAACTACTGTGATATACTTAGACATTTGTTTCATTATCTGACATCAGTTCACAAATTCTTCTACAGTACCTTCACTGTGTCTACCTCTGTGGTTTACTAAATGCCCTTGGTAGATGCATCTTTTCTAGTTTACGTTCTGTTAACAAATATTCCAAAAACATATCCCAAAGTTTTAAATTGTATTACTATGCCACTTACCTGATCTATAAACAGAATTATTGTTATACATCATACTTCTTGCATCTAGACACCAATTTCTTAACACCTAGGATAGATCAGAGCACAGTTTTTTTTTATGTTTCTTAAGTCATTCATCCCATCTGTCACCAAAGTAAGATTTCCTGATAGGAAATAATAAAATTCTTACTCAAAATCTACCCTTCTTCATCCAGTATTTCATATAATAAACTCCCAAAACTAATATTCATAAAATACACAAACATTAAGCTGCAATTCTTCAAAACCCAAGGGTCCCCTTTTTTTTTTTTTTTTGCTGTTTTCAGTCTTTAGACTGGTTTGATGCAATCCTCCATCCCTTCCTATCCTGTGCTAATCTCTTCATTTCTACATACCCCTTACAACCCACGTCCTCAATTATCTGCTTCATATATTCTAATCTCTGTCTACCTCTACAGTTCTTACCTTCAACTGTTCCCTCCACTAACAAATTAACCAATCCAGCATGTCTCAAAATATGACCTACCAGCCTGTCTCTTCTTCCTGTAAGCTTCTTCCATAAACTTCTTTCTCACCCATCATTTCTGAAACTCATTCATATTCTTACTTTGTCTGTCCACCTAATTTTCAGCATTCTTCTGTAGCACCACATTTCAAATGCTTCAAGTTTCTTTCTTTCCGGTATTCCTAAAGTCCATGTTTCACTACCGTAAAGTGCTGTGCTCCACACATAGAGTTTTAAGAAGATTCTTTCTAATTCCTAGATCATATTTGAAACTAAAAGGTTTCTCTTTTTCATGAAGACTCTTTTTGCTAGTGCTATTCTGCTTTTAACATCATTCCTGCTTCGGCCATCGGTTGTAATTTTGCTTCCCAAGTAACAGAACTCACTCACTTCTCCTATTGCATCAGATCCTATTTTTATATTTAATCTGCTAGTATTGGTATCATTATCTGCTACATTTCATCACTTTTGTTTTACTTTGATTTATATTCAGTCCAAAATCTTCCTTCAGTATTTTGTTCATGCCATTCAATAACTTCTCAATATCCTCAGCCCTTCTGCTAACAAGACAATGTCGTCAGCAAATCGTAGCATACTGATTTTTTCTCCCTGAAAACTTATGCCACATGGAAATTTTTCTTTGACTTTCTTCATTGCTTCTTCTACGTACAAGTTGAATATTAACGGGGATAGAGTGCAACCTTGTCTCACACCCTTTTTAAGCTGATGCATTGTCTCTCGTGATTCTCTACTTTTATTACAGCCACTTGATTCTTATATAGTTTATAGAGTATTCTTCTATCTCGATACTTTAGACCTGACTTCTTTAAAATTTTGAACATCTTGTCCCACCTAACATTATCAAAAGCTTTTTCTAAATCAACAAATGCCATAAAAGTATCTTTGTTTTTCTTGATCCGCCCTTCAAGTATTAATCTTAGAGACAGAATTGCTTCCCTTGTACCGCGATTTTTCCTAAACCCAAACTGATCTTCACCTACTATCTCTTCTACTACCCTTTCCATCCTTCTGTATATAATTCTGGTCAATAATATTGAAGCATGTGTTGTTAGACTAATGGTGTGATAATTCTCACATTTGTCGGCTTGTGCTTTCTTTGGAAGTGTGAAGATGATATTTTTATTAAAATCAGTTTGAATTTCTCCTGTTCCATGACTTTTTGATATCAGCTTGAATAATCTTTCGATTCCTTCCTCTCCTAGAGATTTAAGAAGTTCTGCAGGGATCTCATCAATTCCAAATGCCTTATTTGCTTTCAAGTCATTCAGAGCTTTATTAAATTCTGTCCTCAAAACAGGATCTCCTAAGTCATCAATGTGGACATCGCCTTCCTTTTCCAATACACTATTGTCCCATAGCAAATTGGAAATCCATATGAGTGATTGGTTTACTAGTTGAACAGAGATTTTTTGGATGAAATTGGCATGGGGGGCCAAATAGATAGTTTTGCACAAGACCTTTCAAGTGCCTTTTGACAGAGTGAGCTAAAAGGGTGGTAAATAAGGTAAAAACTATTGGAACTGACGAGTGATGAAGTTATTTACATGTATAGAATTTTTTAAAGGTAGAAAGCGAAAAGTAAGATACAAAATGTAGTATCATAAGAAGTTGAAGTAAAAATGGGAGTGTCACTGGGTAAAATATTGGAACCAGTGCTATTCATTATTCTATGAATGACTGTGTTGATAGTTTACGATCAGAAGTTTGGTTGTTAACAGATGACATAATGCTATACAAAAGGTTCAAAATGGCAGAGGGCTGTGACATCTTCAGGGTGATCGGGACTGGATATGTAGCTGGGTTGATAAACATGGGATGAAGATAAATGCAAAGAAGTCAGTTATTAGAGACGCAGATGATAAAACTGAAGGTTGATTATAATTATAATGTGGGGATGGAATTGGTTGTTGAAGACTTGAAATCTAAATATCTTGGTATATCATTTGATAGCAAGCTTAATTGGAAAGGACACATGGACAGGTAGTAGGAAAAGGTTTCAATATACTTCACTTGTTTGAGAGAGTGATGAGGAGATATATGAGAGAAGTAAAGGAAGTGGGTTACAAAACTTTGGTCAGACCATTGCTTGAATGTGGTGGTGTAGTAAGGGACTCACATTTTGGATATCAAATACAGGAGTTGGAGAGGATACAAAGAAGGGCCGCTAGATTTGTCTCTCGAAATTACCCCAGAACATAATCAGTAATAAGAGCTGGAATGGGATTCATTGGAAGACAAGAGGAGGGTGAAGAGAGTGATGAGAGTGTACAAGGTGTCTATTGGTGATGAGGTGTGGAAAAGATATTGGTGTAAGAATTAGGAGTAGTGCTTGGAAGGGAAGAGATGACCATGACCATAAGCTGGCAGTCAATTTCAGGCACAATGGCAAGGGAAGATTTTTTTTTTTTTTGGTAAGTGCTCAAGGATTGGAATAAGAGAAATTATGAATTATTTACCAAAAATGCTGAAAGAAGTTGAAATTTGTGGAGGGCAAAAGTAGAAGGTACAGGAAAGAAGACGAGTAGGTGTGTAGGAAAATTTCCATTGGAGTGTGCGCTCTTGTAATAGGGGTTTTTAATAAAATATGAATAAAGAAATAATCTTCAAAGTACGATTGTAAACGGCGGCTGTGGTAGCGCAGCGAGCTGAAATGCTGACAGAGCGTGGCAGCAGAATTGCACATCGGGGACACGCATGACAAAGGGTATCGAACGAAGTAAGCGTGACCAAATGGAAAAAGTGGGTTATCCTCCTAGAACATTCGGGAGGTCACTGACTCAAGTCACGTTCGAGAACCTTCGATGCAAAGACAGGAATCACGTGCACGGGTGTGGCTTATGCTATAAAATCGAGGCACGGGAGTGCCTTGACCTCTGCAGTCTGGAAAGATACCAACGCAGTCACTATGTCGGATTAGAGATCGACGTCAAGAAGCCAGCCGGGTCCGCTCCTTGATGCCAAAGTTAATATGTAAGTCTGCTCTACAATTTGTTGGAACTAAGCATCTTGGATACTTTGCTGAGGGGAACCATTTAATACGTGTAACTATCTGATGGCGTTGGCACAATAAATGGGTAACAGCATTTGAAGACTTTGCCTATTTAGTACTTGGCTAGCCTATGCAGAGACCTGATATTGCAGCCGATGAACGTAATAAAAAATTTCCTACCTTTTTTTTTTTTAAAACTTTCATAAGTAACAAAATAGTTGTTATCCACATTAGCACTAAATAGTATCGACCTACCATCTTAAGTTTGTTTCGAAATCCATTGGCTTAAGTTTTATTCATTGGTGCTTAAGTAGTTTAATTACCTAGTCGTTTTTCATAAAACTTCAATCAAATTAAATATATATAACAAATCAACAGTTAGTCGAGTATAGCGCCTATCATATTTAGTAAAAAACGTTAAAAAATATAGTATAAACTTTATAAGACTACTTTATCAAATAAATTTAAGGTTTGTTTAGAAGATGGTTGAAGTATTTGGGAAAATCATGACTGGAAACTGTGGCGCCTGTCGTAGGTACGTTGCGAAGGGGATGGGTTGTAGTTGGTGTAAGAAGTGGTTTCACTGGGCATGTGGGGAAGAGGAAACTGGGAAAATAAATGAGGCTCTCCCATGGTTTTGTTCACTGTGTCTTAGGGATGATAGGATGTGGGAGATGGGCGAAACGATTAGGGAGTTGCGTGAAAGGATCAGAGTTCTTGAGGCTCGTCCTGTGGAGGCTCAGCCTCTGCAGGCGTGGTCTGTGGAGGCTCAGACTGCACAGGCACAGCCTGTGGGGGCTGAGCTTGTCAAGGCTCAAGCTGTAGAGGCAGAAAGTAGAGATAGTGGGTTGGAGGAAGTTGATAAGGATGGGTGGGAGCTGGTAACAGGTCGTAGGAGAATCATGGTTAACAGGATGAACAAGCCAGACACTTCAGTAATTGTGGGAAAAAATAGGTTTGACCTGTTGCCAGAGTCAGGAGGACAAGAACCTCATGTAGATGTAGGAGTAGGTAAGATGCAGCAGACCTTTAGGAATAAGGGCGTGCAGGGCAAGAATAGGAAAAAAAAGGTTCTGCTGCTAGGTAGTAGCCATGGGAGAAGTGTAGGCCCTCTTCTGCAGGATCAGTTAGGTACAGGATATCAGGTCACAAGTTTTTTCAAACCTAGTGCAACATTAGGTCAGGTAATAGAGGATATAGGTTCCCTTTATAGGAGTTTCACTAAGGATAATAGAGTAGTGATAGTGGGAGGTGCGGGAAATAGTATTGATAGAAATGCGAGAGTGACCTGAGGAAGGTGGTGAAGGAGGCACAGCATACCAGGGTGGAGCTCATGCAGGTCTTAAGTCACCATGACCGGCTACAATTGAACTATGCTGTGAGGCGGGTTAATGTGGAAACAGAAGTGCTACTTGGGAAAGGCATTATTTCTGTGTTGGGGGTTGTGCCTGTGAACATCATTGGTAGGTGGGGTTTCACTAGGCATGGCCTACACCTAAATAGAAGGGGGAAGGGAGTACTTTCTGAGTTGTTAGCTAAAGCAGTGAGGGGTCCCGTTTCCAGTGATGATGGGGTCAGGACTGTGCCTTTTTTAGGTTAGGGGCTGCTGGTGAAGGGACAGAAATGGATTATCAAAGTGATACTGATTGCAGATTCGCGATGGGGAAAGTCACAGATATTAAAGAAATAGATGAAATGGCTGAAACAATAACTGACTGCGGTAAAAGTGGGAAAGAGGAGATAAATTCTGAAAATGTAAAGCCAGTAGTAAGGGTGTTAATGGTAAACTGTAGAAGTATAATGAACAAAGTAATCGAATTTGCAAACTTAATAGAGATGCACGAACCACAAGTAATAATTGGGGTAGAGATTTGGTTAAAAGAAGAAGTACTAGACAGTGAGGTTTTTCCTGATGGCTACAGAGTGTACCGCAGAGATAGAGGAGCAATTGGTGGAGGAGTCTTCATACTAGTTAGCAAAAACTACCACAGTTCACTGGCGTTCATAGATCAAGACCATGAGTTACTTGGGATAGAGTTCTGGGGTAATAAAAACGAAAAAAAATCCAGAGTGTTGGCTGTTTACCGCAGTGGAAGAATGACAGAAGACGATGAGGCTCTTGGGGAGAAATTAAATTCGTACTCAGATTTCAGAGGTGAGGATAGAATGATCATCATCGGTGGGGATTTAAATTTACCAGGTGTAAACTGGGAAGGGAATATGATAAATAACACAAGCGAACAAAGATATGCAAATATCTTAATAAGGGAAGGAGGATTTACACAAGTGGTTGAGCAAAACACTTGGGGACAAAATATTTTGGATATATTTCTAATTAAGCCCGATGAAAACCTTTTGAGGTATCAAGTAACTGAAGGAATAAGTGATCATGAAGCAGTTCTGATGGATATTAGAGGATTCAGTAAACCAGCAGCCAAAATTGAAGGGGGAAATAGGTACAATTATAAAAAAGGCACAGGTATCAAATTTGAAGAGATATTTCAGAGAACAATTCAGCAAATGGAAGGAAGGTTCAGGTACAGTAGAGTCAAGGTGGGAAGAGTTCAAGGAGATAATAAAAAGGGGGAAGAAAAATTTATTCCAAAGCAGAAAATAAAGAGAAGTAGAGAACCTATGTACTACAATAGGGAAGTGAGGAGGTTAAAGAGGTTGGTAAGAAAAGAACATAACAGAGTTAAGAGACAGAAGGGTAGTAGGGAATATTTAAAACAACTAAACAAGGACTTAATAACAGCAAAGAAAATGGCTAAAGATGGGTTTATGAAGAGTATTGTCAGTGCAGGAGGACCATTGACTGATGCATCTAGAAATTTCTATGGCTATATCAGGAAACTGAGGGGAAGGGAGGGTGTAGAGACACTTATAGATAAGGATGGAGAAGAAGTTACTGACGATTTGAAAAAGGCAGAGATTTTAAGTAACTGGTTCAGTGAAAGCATTAGGGACAATGAATCAGAAACGGGAGGATCTAATTCGGAGAACGAGCTTAACAACACAATTAGAAATGAAGATAGTAAAAAATTTGATATCCATCCTGAGAAAATCGTGAAGGAAATAAGAAAGCTGAAAAAAAAAAATAAAGGGGCTGGTGAAGATAATATTACTACAGATATCTTCAAGATAGCCGGATGTGACATTGTACCTTATCTTGAAATATTATTTAAATTGAGTCTAGACATTTGCTGCTTACCACAGGACTGGAAAAGTGCAATAGTAGTACCAGTACATAAGGGAGGGGTGAGAAATAGAGTTGAGAATTACAGGCCAATCAGTTTGACATCAGTATTAGGTAAATTAATGGAAAGATTGATATGCAACCACATCAGAAATATATGTGAGGAGCGTAAGTGGTTTTCAAGCAGGCAACATGGTTTCAGGCAAGGATATCCATGCGAATCTCAGATGGTGGGATATATGCAAGATATTTCAGGACAAGGGACAAATGGACAAGGGAGGGCAAATTGATAGTGTAGCACTAGATCTGTCTAAGGCGTTTGACAGAGTAAGCCATAAAATGGTAGTAAATAAGGTAAAAACCATTGGAGTGGATAAGAAAGTCATTTGCTGGGTAGAAGAATTTTTAAAAGGTAGAAAACAGAAAGTTAGGGTAGGAAATGTAGTATCAAAAGAAGTGGAAGTAAAAATGGGTGTGCCACTGGGTAGCGTATTGGGACCATTGCTATTCATTATTCTAATGAATAATTGTGTTGATTGTTTACTATCTGAAATTAGATTGTTTGCAGATGACATAATGCTGTATAAAAGAATCAAAACTATAGAGGATTGTAAACAGTTGCAGGGTGATATGGACAGGATATCTAGTTGGGTTGGTAAACATGGAATGAAGATAAATGCAAAGGAGAGTCAGCTTATTAGATACACAAATAAAAAACAAAAGGTTAATTGTGAATATAAGGTGGGTAAAGAATTGCTTGCTGAAGACTTGAAATGTAAATATCTTGGAATTACTTTTGATAACAAACTTAACTGGGCAGGACACATAGGACAGGTGGTAGGAAAAGGTTTCAAAGTTCTGCACTTGTTGGAGAGAGTGATGAGGGGATGTACGAGAGTAGTCAAGGAATTGGGTTACAAAACTTTGGTCAGACCATTGCTCGAATATGGTAGTGTAGTATGGGACCCTCACTTTACGTATCAAACACAAGAGTTGGAGAGGGTGCAAAAAAGGGCTGCTAGATTTGTTTCTGGAAATTATCGCAGACGGATATGATAAAGGAGCTGGAATGGGATTCATTGCAAGACAGGAGGAGGATGAGGAGGGTCATGGGAGTGTACAGGGCATATACTGGCAATGAGGCATGGTAAGATATTGCAATAGGTATGAAAAGTAGTGCATGGAAGGGAAAAGAGGACCATGACCACAAGCTGGCACTCGATTTCAGGCACAAGGGTGTGGGAAGATTCTCTTTTTTAGGTAAGGGTGTCAGGGATTGGAATGAGTTACCAAGAGAAATGATGAATAATTTACCGAAAACTTTGAAAGAATTTAAAGATAAAATTTGTAGAGGGCAAATGTAGGTAGGTGCAGGATAGGGGGAAGATGGGTGTGTAGGGAAATTGCCACTGGAGCCTGTGCTCCATTGCAATTAAAAAAAATTAAATTAAATTAAATTAAATAAACCAGCCGGAGGACTACAGATCCAGCCAAGTAAGTGATTAGTAGAAGGAGTTGCCTTTGCCCAAGCCATCCTGGCAACCAATCGACCAAGCCCACAAAACGGTCGGTTATACTGTATTGCATTTAAATTAAATTACATAAATTTCTGGCCTTAAAGTGTAAATAACTTTTATTTATTTCCATATTGCTCCAACCTATCCTCAGATAAATTCTTGCAAAAAATTATTGAATACATATTTAATGGTTAGTAGATAATGTATTGCATCAGAGAGAGGAAACTTAGTTGCAGAATAGTACTTGTGCACATACAAGGCCTTACAGTGTTCCATTTCTGTGTTCTGTTCCCTATCATTGTCAGATTGGTTACATATTTGTTGTTCCTTAATCTTCTTTGTAGACAAGTATTTCATTGATTGTGGGACTATTGTGCCTTTACTGAGGCAGTGCACTTTTCTGGTTTCTTCCAATATATTTAATTTAATTTAATTGCAATGGAGCACACGCTCCGGTGGCAATTTCCCTACACACCAAACTTCCCCCTATTCTACACTCAACTACATTTGCCCTCTACAAATTTTAACTTTAAATTCTTTTAACGTTTTCGGTAGGTTATTCATCATTCCCCTTGGTAACTCATTCCAATCCCTGACACCCTTACCTAAAAAAGAAAATCTTCCCACACCCTTGTGCCTGAAATCGAGTGCCAGCTTGTGGTCATGGTCATCTTTTCCCTTCCATGAACTACTTTTCATACCTACTGCAATATCTTTCCATGCCTCATTGCCAGTATATGCCCTGTACACTCCCATGACCCTCCTCATCCTCCTCCTGTCTTGCAATGAATCCCATTTCACAGGTTCTAATGGTTATCAATATGGGCAATAAAATTGCTGGACTAGCTTGGCAAAGGTGAGCTGGTTCAGTTCAGTTTCACATAATGTTTAACCTCTTTGATCTGTTGCACCCACAAATGCACATTTGCATATTCATGACTGCTTTTCTCAGCCAAATACATCATTCCATTACTGAGAAAAAAATTAGGTGGCTGTTTAATTTGAAAGCATCTTTTTAATTTAATTGCATAGTACAATAATAGAAGTAGTTAATTATGCAGCATTTTGCTTTCAAACATAGTATGAAATGCTTTCTCTCGGTGAATATATTAATTATTAAAATATAATGTGTTTATTTTTTAATAAATTTTCTGTTTTCAGATCCAAATCCTGTCCTCAGTGCCGAACAAAAACAACAGAGAAAAATATTCACAGAGTGTATTTCAATATTCCAAGTGCAGATGAGAATCTGAAGATCCAAGTGTCCTTTATAATAAAATTGATAGCCTAACCTTCCAGATTCGTCTTAAAGACACTGATCTGAAAACTGCTAGTGATAAAAATGCCATACTAGATGCAAGGATATCTGTCCTGAAGTAAGCTACTACTTTATTCTAAATGACATGCAGGGCCGGCGCTAGGAATTTCGGGCCTGGGGTAAAATGGGCGACCTTTTTTTTTCTTTTTGGCTTCGTGGCCTGAGGGCCCCTATAGTCAGTGATCGGGCCCCCCATCAGCCGGCGGGGCCCGGGTACTTTTGACCCACTTAGCCCCCCCCCCCCCTAACCCCGGCCCTGATGACATGACAGAAACAGTTTTAATGTGTGAAAATGTGATATTTGTAAGACTGTAGGTTTTCTCGATGTTGAATATGAATAAAAACTTCTCAGGTAATGAGTTAGTCCATCGATAAAACACTACATTTCGGAGGTCATAATCACTACTTCCATTGTCAAGTGACTTCACACTGGCAACAGAGATTATGACCGCCAAAACATCGTGTTTTATTGATGAACTAACTGAGCTAGTTACCCAAGAAGATTTTATTTATTATGATATTTGACCGTTTTAAGCATTTTCTTCGTTTTCACTGGTGAAAGGCAAGTTAATTGGCAAACAAATGCTTTCTCAATCAGGATGAATGGTAACTAACAAACAGCACACACCAAGAATCTAGAGTGGCCGCTGATGACAGTTACACAACTGCTGTAGGTGCATCATGATTAGGACCATCACAATGTTTATAGAAACATTCATCCCCATTTAAAACTGTGTTGAAACGTGTCACAGCCACCTAGCGTCCATGTGACCTCAACCTCTGCTAATACCCTCCCTTTTCCAAACTCACCACTATCACAGTTATTACTTTTTTTTAAAAAATTAATATTATATTTTTATCTTATTGCTATGTTTTCATATTTTTGTCTACCCCTTCACCCACCCCCAGCATCTCTCTGCTCGTTCTTAAGGATGTGTACTTTGAGTCCTTGTAAGCACCTTAGAATCTTGGCAAATTCTAGTTTCCCTAGTAGTAAAATGTTCTATAGATCGATTGTAAAGTTGCTTATGTTGGACTTAGAAATTTCGAGAAGAGTAATTGTCAACTTGAAGGAATTTTCCTGTAATCTTTCCCACACGGACAATTCGCCATAAAAATCATTTTAAAGTGTATTTATCATATCACGAATTGTTTATTTTAGGAGATATTCCGCTTTGTTCAAGCTTTGAAACACGCGATCATAAAAGTAAAAATCTAAAGTTTGAAATATCTTTAAATCGCGTAAAGCTACAACTGATCTTTTATCACCAGCTATAGTCAGCATTGTTCCCGATATTTTGGTAGTAAAATTAAATAATTTGGCAAAGTTTAATTAGCAGTTTTAATTAAGAGAAAAAAATGAACTTTTTAATTAAAAGGAATATTAATTTGAAATTTATATCAATAGATAGCCCTAATTAAGACGATTATGAACATATAGTGGTTTCGGTGAC
Source organism: Vandiemenella viatica (assembly GCA_031002005.1). Taxonomy (NCBI): domain Eukaryota; kingdom Metazoa; phylum Arthropoda; class Insecta; order Orthoptera; family Morabidae; genus Vandiemenella; species Vandiemenella viatica. Next base: position 388,541,872 of record CM061920.1, on the reverse strand, counting down.
AAGTTTAAGCATTTGTCTGGTAATTAAGTTTTTGAAAAAATAGATTGTTGCGGATTGTTGTTGAAGCGCTTAAAAATTCCCCTAAGTTGGTCATGTGATGACTTTAGTTTTAAGACAATAGAAACCCTTTGGAATAATAAATTAAATTAAAACAAATAGAACATGACAATAGAAAGTCCCTGTAAAAATTTCAAGTTAAACTATTTTGTACTTTTGGAGATATTAATTAAAGAAAAATTTGCCAAGGTCATATGCTCCGAGCAGCCTATAAAAGATCGTGCAGTAAGTTCACATTGTCTCACTCGTACGCCGGAAAGTAATCGCGAAACTCCGCGCATGATTTTCTCAGTGATGTCCAAAGTAGTAACTTCGTAATAGGTAGTTTTTTCTTTCTTTCGGTTTCGTTCTGTTCTTTTCCGTGGAGTGCTATGTGAAGTTAACCTGCGCAAGTCTTGTATCGGAGCGGGTAGGAAGACGGTTGAAAGTTGTCGCTACCGACTCAGCCGTGTTGGTACTTTGGTGTGATAGCCTGCGAGAATAATGTCTACTAGAACTTTGAATTTCTGAAAAGGGGTTTTGGTTGGTAATTTCTCTCCACAATCTGCAATATTTTGGAAACGAGTGTTCGATTTGCCTACTCAACTGTTTATTGCATTTTAGTAAATGTGATTTTGAAAATAAAACTTGAAATTTTCTGAAACTGAGCTTTCATAATTTAGTAGAAGAACCTTTTCTTGATTTGTGGTTTAGAAACAGATCTAGTGGCGACCTTCAAGCATTTAAGTTGAGTTTCTAGTAGGCTACATGGTCAAATTTAAATTATTTTGTGAAAATTCCACAGAACTTTCCATCCACGTGAACTTTTAGTTAAGTCACCAAGGCTATACTATAACCCCGGTGTCAGCCTTGGGTCTTACATCCTCCATAATCATTATTTACAAACTATTTGACCATTACTTTCCAGACATTTCCTTACAATCCTTGACCACAAAATTACATCATTTATATATCTGCTGTTTGTAGCTACACAAGTGGCATGATTGAGAGATCACCTGAAATAGTTACATTTTGTGTGTCAGCATTCTTGCCATCAGCTTGGGTAAGTTGTCAGTTTACATTCTCTGTTGTTATTTTGATTGACTCATAATTTTTGTATTCTAAGTGTAGAAAGATTTCAACATTTATGCCAATAGGATGTTATAGGTTAATGATGAAATTTTATAGCATCAGTATAGGTTTCCATCTAATTTCCTTTTTATTTTAGAATGGCTGTTTTTTGTGAGCGATTTGAAGTTGTGTCTCTTGATCACATCTTCCATCCTGTGACCAATTGCTGCCAAGATATTTAAGTTCCCAACAGATCTTGATCTAATGGGCTCCAGGTTACATACATTTTTTCATAACATAGACTAGATGACCCATATGAAAATTTCATGAATAAAATACAATGAATACTGAGGTTGATGGTTTGTAATAGAATGAAAAAAAAAAAACTACCTCATTTGTAGCAATTGTTTATTTGTTTAGTGTTATAGGAACATTTCATTAAACTGTAGGTCCTAGAGGAAATGAACTGGCCATCCTACCTCTGTCATAGTGGCTTAGTATCCCTCCTTCAGGATCCAACCAACCTTCCTGTTGTGGACTAAGTTATTTTTAATATGAACATAACAAAATACTTACAGCATGTTATGAAACAGTTAGGAAAACTTTTGGATGTGAATAATATATGTGTAACAAACTGTCACTGACAGTAATGGAATACAACTAACCTGAACAAAATAAACACAGCATATCCATATCTCTGTGATATGTATTGCTGTGATCACAGCCTGTGAAAAAAATTTCGTCAGTGAATTGTTTACATGGTAATTGTATAGCACAAGGCTGCCACATTTTAATTGGTATCAACATTTTTGGAAGACCTTGTAACGGAACAATCGATAGATCGATATCGATCCTTACCAGAGAGAGAGGAGTATCAGTAGTGGAAGGGAAGATGGCGTGAGATGATATGAATGTGTAAGCGCGCGGAATAATAACTGGTTGTTCGATGAACGAATAAACTGTATGTCAGCTACAGAAACTTTATTATGTGTGACTACAGACTTAATGGCAGTGATGATTTCAGTGAAAAGTGGTAATAAGTGGGAACTGTGAGCACTAAAGTGTGTTGCCGTTGCATGTGTGTTAGTTGTGGCGATAATTATTGTCTTGTTCATTGCTTAAACGAGCCTGACAATCTTCAGTTTTACGATGTCCGATTAACATTATTCATTTGGTGGTTTCTACGGTTTGTAGTAGTTTGAGAACATTTACGTAATAAATAAGTGTGAACTGTATTCCGGAGTGATGTTTTCTTTGCATGCTAGTAGCTCCGTTGAATGACTTTATTTCGGGTAATTTGCCCGTGGCGACTGTGGTCAATATCGAACCTGCAGCATATCTAAAGCTGCTCAGAAACTGAATGCAACTGTTTGTTTAGTAAATTGATCTGAACAGACTTATTAATGTATTTATCAACATATACGCTAACAGCCATAAATCATTTACATGGCACATAAGCGTTACATGGCTTAACCGTTTGGACAGGACAGTATATGTAAACCACGGGAGGAATTGACGATAATTAATCACAACCGGAGGTGAAATATACGAAATAATTAAGCAGTGAACGATCAACAATCAAAGCTGACAATTGAACAGTTGGTGCGACGCGTGGTCAGAGAAGCTTGTTCTGCAATACAGAGAAATTGTGCGCAGCACTCGGCAAAGACTATTTGTCTTAGAGGGCAGTGCATTCAGAGAAAGTATCAGTGCTACGTCGACAGCGACACGCAGCGGTTTTTTGGGAAACTGCTCAGTCTTCAGAAGGCACAGCAAGCGAGCGGAAATAGCAGACGACAACAACCTGGCGGGTCGAGACTTCACACAGCTGATTGGCGTTCGAGAACGTTGCTGTTCGTCGCATCGAAAGGGAAGTGAATGATTTATTTTCAGTTTTTGTAAGAAACACAACCCGGCACGAATAATTAATTAATTAGCAATTTTTTAAAGAAAAAAAAAAAATATAAATATTTAATTGCATTGAATATTAAGTGACAAAGATTTTTTTCTCTGATAACCTTTTGAAGTTGAAATTCCGGGCAACTGTAGTACATTTGTTAAGCAAATTTTTTTCAAAAAAATTATTTAAGATTGAAGTAGGGACAAACCAGATATACGCCAGCTGTAGCTGAATGAGTTAGTTTCAAGAGTTTTTTTTTGTGTTTTATGGATAGAGATTTCAGTAGATTGTCCATAATTTTGGTAACTGATGATAGTGGAGGCATTCAATTGGAAGTGAATTTTATGACATGGTGTGTATCTTGTTTGGTAGTTAAGTTAAGAGATTTGGAAACAGAATTTTACCTTTTTTCTGTGTTAATGTATACTGGTGTATTCTGTTTGCTGGATTGACGGCGTTGGTTACTTCTTGTCTTTTCTACAACGGAAGATTGAATTTATTGTGTGAAATATTTTTGTAATATGGCATCTGAGGGTGATGTTGGTGTGAATGGACGGGTGGTGCTGGGAGGTGAGTCCTTTGGTGACGCACCCAGCGTAGCCATTAATCAGTCCTCCCTTACTGTGTCTAATCATTTACAGTCGACGACGAGGTTTGCTAGTGAATCAGAAGTTGACAAGTCAAGGGAAGGGTTGAGGGAAAGTAATGAGGTGTCCATGTCGGAGATGTTTCGTGCTTTCCAGGAACAATTTGTTATGTCAATTCAGTCACTTAAATCAGAATTAAAGGAAGATAATATTTCCCTGAAATCTGAATTAAGTATTTCACTTGAATCCAAATTAAATGAAAATAGGATGTCACTTAAATCAGAATTAAAGGAAACACTTGAATCCAAATTAAATGAAAATAAAATTTCACTTGAATCAAAATTAAATGAAAATAATGAAAGTATTGAATGTCTTCGGGATGCTTTTGAATCGCGAATAGGGCAGTTTAGGGAAGAATTGACCCAGTATAGGGAACTTTGTACACAACAAACTGCTGAGATATCTTGTAAGTTGACTCAGTATCGTTCAGATTGCGAACAGGTAACTAGTATTTTGCACCAAAATATGGAATCCCTAAAGAAAAAAGTCGAGCTTATAGAAGATAACCATGACGAAAGAATGTCGAAAGTGGAGATTTTAGCAGAGAACCTTGCCGAAAAATACACGGTAGTGAAAGAAGACGTTGACCAATTAACAATAGGTGTGGAAAAATTGTCATGTCAGGTGGAAAAAGTTAAGGCTTCCACTGCAGTATGGGTGAATGAAAAGTTACAGTTACAAGAGAAGCAAGTTGAAAGAAGTCTAAAGGTTCGAGTTCCGGAAGTTGTGCGAGAAGAGGTTGCCAAATGTCAGATCATGCCAAATGTGAATGCGCTCATGGCGTGTATGGTGGAAGAGAAAGTGGACTGGGAGAACTTTTGTGATAATGGGGGGATACATCCGGTGGATTTTGTAAAGAAGTTTGAAAATTTTGGGCCGTTCTGTAGGGCCGTAGAAAGAAAGAAGATAGAAATGTTTAGTAAACATATCAAGGGGGATGCACGAATGTGGGGAGAACGGTTTGCAGATAACTGCGAGACGTTTGCGGAGTTGAAGTCAGCTTTTTTGTAACATTTTTGGTCCATTGACCGGCAAATTGCTGTTCGGCGGAATTTAATGATGGGAAAGCCATACTCGCCGGGTAGTGGCACTCAGCAAAATTTTTTCTTGAAGTGTGTTAACTCTTGTAAACATTTAAGTTCACCTTTCAGTGAAGGTGAATATGTGCGGATGATTAGTGCGCATTTGCCCGAGTCAACACAGCTTGTATTTGTCAGCCATAATATATGTACCATTGACGAGGCGGTAAAGATGTTGGGTCGGCTGGACGAACAAGAGAAAAGTATTAGAGCAAAAGAATATGGGGGGAGGACACCATCCCATTTCGTGGAGAAGTCGCAATCGAAAGGGGAGAGAGGTAACTCCCAACAGCAACAGGAGAGCTACCCTCATTTTGATAACAGGAATCGAGGCGGGTACAATAACCGTGGACAGAGAGGAGGATTTGGACGTGGTCGTGGAACCGGAGTCGGAGGATTTAGAGGCGGTTATCATGGACCAACTGGAGACGATCGGCCCAGAGAAGAGTCTGTAAATCAGGTGCAGGTGGCAGTAGTGGAGAGTGCGCCACAGGTAAACTAGTGTCTGTCACCGATTCAGCCTCGGCGGGGACAGGAGACTATACGAGGCTATCAAAAGAAGAACCAGAAGACAATACGAAGGGGGCGAGCTGAAGATGAGATTTTTAATGAACCAATTACAAACGATCAAGGAGAGGAAAGAGTGATCTGGACGAATTTTGGAGATTATGCTAACATGGTCATCGCTAAAGAGCGACTTCATGACGAGGAGAGTGATGCCTCGTCAGAAGAGTGGTCAAGCTGGAAGGAGATAAGGTGGTTCGGAAAAGAAAAAGCAAAGATAATTTCAGAACTAACTTATAGATCAAAGGGAAGAGAAACTGTGAATAAAAACGATGTTTGTGAGCCAGAAGAGCAGGAGAAGACTTTTGTAACTGACGACAAAATTGTTGAGAAAGATACCGTAGTAAAAGAAGAAACAATGTCAGTAGAAGAAGATGGAGGACAGTGAGAAGCAGTCCTTGAGGTGAAAGAAACATTTCAGGAGACAGAAGCAGTGAAGCCTGAAACTTTGCCGCAACGGAACCTTGAAGTGAAACATTGTATGATGGTAGATGAGCACTATCCATTATGTAAAGACACAAAACCGAAGGTAATTAATGGGAAGAAAGAGACTATGCAGAATAGAGGATACTATGTGAAGCCAGAAGAATGGTATTTGCTAAGAAAAGATGTGGAAATAAGTGGAGGAAGAGCAATGAGAGAGGAAAGTTGGAAGAGGCGCAGGAAGAAGTTACGGTTATATGATGAAGCAAAGAATGTAAACAAGAAGAAAGTAGGCAGAAGAGAAGAGAGTTGGAAGAAGCGGGGTTTAATGCTGTTTGGTGAAGGGAGGAATATTGTAAAGAAAAAGAAGGAGAACCTGGAGAAGGCAGCTACGAGGAATAAGAGACGACATGACGGTAGAGGAAAGGCTACGACGTACGAGGTGGGGGGACCTTGTTTTGGTGCAAACGCATTTTAAGTCGTCCCGAGTAAAGAAGGAGATACGAAAGTTCAAAGTGTTGTACGAAGGTCCCTATAGGGTCAAAGCCTGTTTGAGGGATAATGCTTACAAGTTGGAATATGCCGATGGGAGAGAAGTTAGCGGAACTTTCAACGTGGTATCTTTGAAGCCTTACAAATATTTCGGTCAGGAGGGGAGTGTTGGCGGGGTGTCGGACACCGGTTAGAAGGGTACACCTCCCAGCACTGCAGCATCTCCGGCATGGTTGACCATTAAATGTTGTCATGATTTATGTAGGTTTTCATTGGTTTCATTTAGCAATCAGTCACGGTTGCAATTTCGGAATTTGTAAGATGTTGTGTCAATAAGTTAGGGACTGAAGTAACTTCGGTGAAGCTGTATCAATAAATTAGAGAATAAAGTAACTTCAGTAGTTGGGCACAGGTTGGTGACCCGTGAAGTATTAATACACAGTTGCTGAAGGCATTCTTGCTGGTTTGTGGTTCCCAGTAATTTTGGCCCCGAGGCCGGGGAATGTACTTACAAGTGCTGTGATTGTGACAGTTTGGAAAAAGGATAGAAAGAGAACAATTTTACAACTGAAGCAATTATAATTCAGTTTTGTATTCTTTATGTTTTGTATGTATGTTACATGGTTGTGACAGTTTGGAAAAAAAATAGTAGAAAGAGGACAATTTTACAACGGAACAATTTTATTTCAGTTTTGTATTCTTGATGTTTTGTATGTATTTTTTTGATTTGTTATATGTGTTGATGGTTTTGTAATGGCATTTGTGTATAGTCATAAGTACCTATGAGTAATTTGCCGTGAAACCACCAGGTTTATTGGTAATGTTGTGAGATGATAATGTTGCTTGAGTAAATGTTGGCGCAAGATACGCTTTGTCAACCGCATCTTTCGCCACAAACCCAGCGAGGGGGGTGTAACGGAACAATCGATAGATCGATATCGATCCTTACCAGAGAGAGAGGAGTATCAGTAGTGGAAGGGAAGATGGCATGAGATGATATGAATGTGTAAGCGCGCGGAATAATAACTGGTTGTTCGATGAACGAATAAACTGTATGTCAGCTACAGAAACTTTATTATGTGTGACTACAGACTTAATGGCAGTGATGATTTCAGTGAAAAGTGGTAATAAGTGGGAACTGTGAGCACTAAAGTGTGTTGCCGTTGCATGTGTGTTAGTTGTGGCGATAATTATTGTCTTGTTCATTGCTTAAACGAGCCTGACAATCTTCAGTTTTACGATGTCCGATTAACATTATTCATTTGGTGGTTTCTACGGTTTGTAGTAGTTTGAGAACATTTACGTAATAAATAAGTGTGAACTGTATTCCGGAGTGATGTTTTCTTTGCATGCTAGTAGCTCCGTTGAATGACTTTATTTCGGGTAATTTGCCCGTGGCGACTGTGGTCAATATCGAACCTGCAGCATATCTAAAGCTGCTCAGAAACTGAATGCAACTGTTTGTTTAGTAAATTGATCTGAACAGACTTATTAATGTATTTATCAACATATACGCTAACAGCCATAAATCATTTACATGGCACATAAGCGTTACAACATCTCTCATCTTTCTCAGCAGATGTTTAAAAGCTACTACTAACTAATTAAGTTTATATGATAAATGACAAAGGAAATGGAAAATGACTCATCACTCACCAAAGTTGCAGGCTGTGGCAAGTGAAAAACATATATGACGAACAAAAACCTACATTCCACACTCTACAGATCCCACCATCTCCATATGCCAGGAAATAAAAGTGTTCCTGGATCTGCAGGGCTCCTTGCAAGGCCTCTTTCCTCAGTCCGTCTCCCTCCTAACTCCCCAGATTCCCCGTACACCTGCCGTGTACCTTCTTCCCAAGATCCACATAGTTGGCAATCCAGGGTGACCTATATTTCTGGCATATGGGTCATCCACTGAATGGATTTCAGCCTTGGTGGATCAATATCTCCAACCCTTTATCCTTCCTATGTCAAAGACACCCCACACTTCCTTGAACACATATCCACAATTCACACACCTCTACCCCCAGACTCCTTCCTAGTCTCCAACGATGTAACTTCCCTCTATACCAACATTTCCCACAGTCAGGGCCTCAGTGCCCTGGAACACTTCCTAGATCTGTGACCCCCACACAGCCATCCAAGTACATACTTCCTTTCATCCTAGGCTCACCAGATTCTCTCCAAAGACTTCTTCACCTTCAATTCCAAAGTATATCATCAGATCTGTGGCACTGCTATGGGCTTCAGCATGGCCCCGTCCTACGTCACTTTGCTCGATGATGTAGACATCACATTCAGGCAGGTTGTCCTTCACACCTCTGTCCACATCATACCTACTAATCTGCAGCAATACCTACATTTTAACAGTTGCCACCCATTCCATAACAAACATTCCCTCCCTTATAGCGTGGCAGACGTATCTGTTCTGATGCTGAATTCCTCTCCCAGTACTCCCAGAACCTATCCCAAGTCCTTATTTCCTGCTGTTGCCCAGCAGTTCTTGTACATAAAAAAATCTCCTATGTGATCACCCACCCTCCAGGTAACCACTCCCACTCGGCACCACTAAAATCCAACCTTTGTCACCCAGTTCTCTCCTGGCCTCTAGTCCATCAATCAAATCTTACAACAGGGGCATGACTTCCTTCGCTCCTTTGCAGAAATGCACACTTCTTATCAAAAATTCTACCAACTGTCCCCCTACATGTTTTAGCAGACTACCTAATGTCAAAGACATCTTGGTTCACAAAGACTCTGTCAGACTCCAAAAACACCATATGGATCTTTTACATGGAATAGACCTCGCTGCTGCAACCTGCAACACGCATCCTCCCACTACAACAGCTACTCAATAACTCTGTCAGAATGAATGGCAACAGAAAACCCGTCTACACCCACAACTTATACCTTCCAATTCCAGAACATGCTAATTATGACAATTTTAACAACCTCAATGACTATTTCACTGTGAGAGTTTTCCCCGAAACCACCGCTGCTTCAGAACTTTGGAGATGGGAACTTGCATACCAAAATATCCTGGATACCAGACACCCACTTGACCTCAGCCACCGATAAAATTAGAACTTTAACCCATCACTCATTAGTATTAGTATTATCAGTATTATCATTTAACTAGTAACAATTTTTAAAAAAATCTATTTATTTACTGTTCATTTTAACACTCTGTACCTTTTTGTTAAATTATTCGTTTTATAACCACCTGCTATATATTTATGTTCACTCAATTCTGTGATAAACTTTGGCATATGCACACGTCCTGAACCACATGACTCATTCCCTAGCACATGAATAAGGTGTAAAATCGAAATATTGTATATATTTTTGTTCGTTATATATGTTTTTCACTTGTTGCAGCCTTCAACTTTGGTGTGTGATGAGTCATTTTCCCTTACCTTTGTCATTTATATTGCCAAAAAGCTGTTCCTTTATTCCTTGGTATCATTACATTTATATAATAATTTTCACACGTACAGTGTGGTGTAGTAGTTTTTTTTGTGATTTAATTAATTAATTTGTATTTTTCTTATAACTAGTTTGAATAATATTTATGTATAATGCCAATGGGTGTAAAATTAATAAATAAATATTTTTTATCAACACATCATGCAATTGTGTTAAAGTGCATTTGCATGAATGTCATGAGTAGATCAGATATACCCAATCCATTTTGAAGGGCTGTCTTTGATCTGTATGTCTCTTATTTTCATGATGCAGGCTGTAAAATAAAATAAATAATATAATTAGGTGCAATGGAGAATTAAAAAATTTCAGAGCTGAAGTAACGAAGCGACAAAAAACACCATATTTTGTACA